>AWWV01015262.1:0-24461 GCA_001974805.1 Corchorus capsularis
CTTATACCTTTGACTTGGGCTCTCGTGTTTGTACTCAAATCGTATGGATTGGCGGTCCACTACTCTCTTAATGATCTCACAAGATTTGCCTTTTACTAGCTTCAATAGGCCTAATAAGAGCAACTCCTAGAGCACTCCTTTCTTCTCGTGACCTACTTGAGGAACAAACAATTAGTAGCAAAGTTATTTGTGAATCAAAAGAAAAGTGATCTTAAACCAAACCAAACCACTTAATGCAGGCTCCTTATGTCGAAATTCTTCTCCAAAGTTGCTGCACAAAAACTCAATTCAAGCACAATCACAATTTCAATCGATTAGCATAAACCCTAGTACCACTTGTCTCCTATTTTGTACCACTTGAATCCAATAGGGTTTGTAACCTGAAATTCTTCAAATCAAACCACAATTAACAGCAAAAGCAACCCAAGGATCTCAATTTCACAATCAATTAGAGTTATTGCAACTAATTAGATCAATTGCACAAGAAAACCCTAATCCCCAATTTTCCCAAACTAAGAACCCTAGTTCCTGGAAAAAATCGATAACAGCACAGATTTTTTTTATTTTTTCCAATATTTTTCCCAGAAAGATCACACCAAAATAAGGCTAAAGCTCAAATTTCACAGCTTTCCGAGCTCAAACGAATCCAGAACAAAAATCACAAGTTTCTGGTCGAAATTTATTTTATTTTTTTTGTATTTTTCGATATAACTACTAGTTACGAGGGACTCAATTCTGAAATTTCAAAACAAAACGATGCAAGATGAATCGGCTATGAATTTTTGAAGTTTCTGAATTTTTGAATTTTTTCAAGAAGGTGGTGCGATGAGTGTTTGGGTGTGTTGTGATGGATGAAAACGTGATGATTGATGTATAGAAGGATAGATTTACCGATTGAAGATGACAAGCTATGCTCTGATTATCAATTGATACGAATCTAGTTGTATTAGATTCAAATCCAACCTTTGAATATCCACCAAAGTCGACTTGAACTTCTTCAACTTCTAGACTTGTATGTCGATGACCTTCACAAAGCAATCCTTCCTCTTTCGTCGGCCTTAAGCACTCAATTAGACCTGCAATTGAATTCTCAAGATCACAAGATTCACAAACAACTAAGTTATCTCAACCTAATTGCTTGCTAGGACTCTACAAGATGAAGAACCCTAAGTTTGCTCAAACTAGAACAATGAAGCTAAGATAATCAATTTGGGAAAATAATCCTCAATTTTATTAATCAACTCAACTTATGTTTACAAGAGGGGGATGGTCCCTTTATATAGTAGTAGGGGACGCATAACCCTTCTCCTAAATCTAAAAGGAAAACATTACTTAAAGGAAGGAACAAGGAAATAGCCTACTCCTTGTCCTACTAGGAAAAGTAAATACATAACTTAATTAAGCAAGGATTGGACTTAGTCAAACAAGGCCCAATCCAATGTCTTCTAAACTAAATAAATAACTAATCTAAGATAGAATAAAAGGCCCAATGACAGAATTACACAATATTAAGCCTAATGCTCATCCATCGATAACATGGTGCACAACATGGAATCGTTTGGAATATTCCTTGTTGTATGATCTTCAAATCGGCTCAATGAGTCTTCAATGGTCTTCAATTCTTCAAGATGAGATCTTATAAAGCCCACCAAAGCTTCCTTAAACCTTTTAGCCCGAGCCCTTGTGATTGGACCCAATGCATAGACAAAGGGTCGCGTGGTCGATTGTGGCCGGGCATGGCCGAGTCGTTTGGCCGGTTGTAGCCGGACATGTCCATGTCGCGTGGCCGGTGATGGCCGGACATGTCCATGTCGCGTGGCCGGTCTTGTGGCCGGTCTTGCGCAGCTTTTCCAAGCAATGGCCGGTCACTTGTGCCTCCATCTCCATGCTCCTCCAAGCTAGCATCGATGACATCTACATGATCTTCATTGGCTCCAATGTGTTCTTCTAAGCCATGATAAGCCCTTGGCGCATCAATAGCTAGGGCAAGTAGGGGTTGAATCCCACAGAGAAGGTTTATATGATGAACGATACAAAGAAAGAAAGATCTTTTTCCAAAAATTGATTAGAAAACAGGGGATTGTAAATATCAATTATAAAGAAAACAATTAAACTAAAAATAAAAGCAAAGCAAATTAAATCTAAATCTAAATCTAAAACAGATTAATAAAGCAAACAATAATTATAAAGCATACTTCTTCTCCAGTGGTATGATTCAATCAGATTAACTATGGATCATCGACTTAAAAGGTGAATTAAGCATCTTATTCTTGACTGACAACTGATTTAGGTTTCCCAACATGTATTTTAGATAACAGGCCGATTAAAGCTGCAGTTATCCCTTTTATTCCTTCAGCAATCGATTACTTTCTTAGGTCGAGAATTCCTCTCCTATACCAATTATTCAAATGGAGTTGTTTAAGATATTAAGAGGATTACCTTGTTTCAATGAAAGTTGATGTCTACGTCTTAGGCTATATACCGATTTGGGGTAATTTATGATTCTTAATTGATTGCAATCTAAGCCAAATTTATGTTTAGTATCGATGATCCATGATTCACTTGAACAAAGTAGTTACCTAAAGGAGAAGAAGTATGCTCTTATCGCTTGATTTTCTTTTAATTGTTTTCTAGTTAATTATTTATTTGTTTTCAAATTCAATTACAAAAATCCAAAAATATCTTTTCTAGGTTAGAATTTCTTTTGTATAATTTGAATTTGATTCGTACCTTCCCTATGGATTAGACCCCTACTTGCCCTAGCTAATTGTTATTGGTTTGTGGGGATTTATCTTGTTGATCGTGTCGTCAATGACCATAAAAATAATCCCCACAATAAACTAACTATAATAGCTAGGGCAAGTAGGGGTCGAATCCCATAGAGAAGGGTTATGTGATGAAAGAAGGAAAATAAAGAAAAATCTTTTCCAAAAATCAAGTAGAAAACAGGGGATCTATTATATCAATTATAAAGAAAACAATTAAACTAAAAATCAAAGCAAAGCAAATTAAATCTAGATCTAAATCTAAAGCAAATTAATTAAAGCAAACAATAATTATAAAGCATACTTCTTCTCCGATGGTATGATTCAATCAAATTAACTATGGATCATCGACTTAAAAGGTGAATTAAGCATTTTATTCTTGACTGACAACTGATATAGGTTTCCCAACATGTATTTTAGATAAGAGGCCAATTAAAGCTGCAGTTATCCCTTTTATTCCTTCAGCAATCGATTACTTTCTTAGAGCTTAAAGATCACTTAAGAACAAAGCATTAAGATTAATTAATTTTACACACATGCCTACAAAGTAGAACCATACGAAGAGAAATTTATCGCCCTCCGATAGACAAATACCCATTAAGCAGCGATTAAACAAACCTAATTTGCTACACACAATCAAACTTGAGTGATTAATTCTAAGCTTGATCTAGCCATAGATCTTCCTCTTACATCGTTAGTGGCCACATAACTCAAATAAGATTCAGAATCATAAAATTATTTTAGGGTTTTGACTATTATCATCAAGAACTTAACACAAAATTAGAAGTATAGAAATCTCACCATAATCAATTGATTGAATTCACCAAAGGATCAGAAGTATTAAGGATTTAGCTACTCATGGACTTAGGAAAATCCATGAGAGGCATAAGAATACTTACAGAACTAAGGAGGAATGATTTCTCCTTCTTGAAACCCTAGGGACGTCGCACCCCTCTGTGGCTAGAGAGGGTGTCGACTTCCCCCTTCTAAAACTAGAGAAAAACCTAAACTAAAGAAAGGTAGAAAATGAGAATTATCTAAAATTTGTGAGGTGTAAAGTTGTGTGATTTGTGATACAGGAGGTGCCTATTTATAGTGGAGGATAAGGGTAGGACGGTTTAGCTCTAACTTGGACTCCAAGTTGGATTAGGTGTCATCCTAGAGTAGAATCCAAATCAAAAGAGGATTCTGGAATTTTCTGGAATCTAGCAGGAACCTCAACGTCAAATTCGGGCTTCAAGATGGCAGATCTGGGCTTTGCACAAAATTTGTAGAGCTCGGAGTTAGCTTTCCAACGGCTACTCATGGGCTTAAAACGGATATCTGAGCAGAAAGTTATGGCCTTTCTACGAAGACTGCGCTGAAACCGGGTTTCTATCGCAAATCTGCGGGATTATTGCGGGATTTGGATATTCTTTTGGATATTAGGCCTACAAATTGGGATTTTAACTCCAATTATAGGTTTATATGAGCTGAGTATATTCCCATATAAATAATCCAAAAATCCTCAATTTCAGGGCTTCATCTGGGCTTGGCTTCAATCCTTTGCAAATAAGCTCCAAATCTTCAATTTTTACTTCTTGAATTAATTCTTCAATTATCTTCAAATCTTCAAAATATCTTCAATCACGAACTTCGCATCTTCAAATCTTCATTCCAAATGGCTAAATCCATAGTTGAGTAAAAAGTCTCCAAAATAGCTCCAAAAAGAGTGAAAAACAATAAATTTTCACTTTTCTTGTCTTCAGATCCTAAAAACACAAATACTAACAAAATAGGGTAATAACACATATAAAAATAGCAAAAAGTATATAAAAATAGCTATAAAAACATGCATAATTTGAGTTCGATCATATTTTCCCCCACACTAAATCTTTGCTAGTCCCTAGCAAACTAGTGTAGACAAACAAAAATTAAGATTTAAGATAGTGAATCTTGTTCAAATCTTTTGAAAAACTATGAATCACATACATATATCAAGGATCAATTCAATTTATGAGATCGAATATCATAGAATATTAAGATCCAATCCAATAGATCAAGATATAGCAAGCATCCTCATTCTTAAGTAACCATAATCAAAGTAGCTCTAATCACTTATCATTTATCATACCTATAACTACTTCTTTCTATAAGCTTATGTCTTCATCTTTATATCCACTACTCAAACAATTGCATACTATGAATACAAATCAAGAATTTCGTATGGGTTATAATGATTTTTCAAAGGATAATTTTTTTAGAAAAGTGAGGTTACTAACCTCAAAGTGTTCATGCTTAGGGGTTACTAACGCCCTTTATTTTATTTTTGTGAGGCTACTAGCACTCTAGAGGGACAATACTTCTGCCGATCCATGCCTCTTATCCTCTTCCCAAGGTTACTAACTCCTTTTGTTTAAAGAGAAGAGTGACAACAATGGATTTTTTTTAAAATTTTAAGGCAAAAGATATCTCTACTCCTCTTGCATGAAAAACACTCTTTTTTATGAAAAAGATTTTTTTTTAACTACCCTTCTAATATAGATAGTCCCCCACACTTATTTTTGACATATTCATAAAATACTTTCATAAGTGCAGTATCATAAAAATTAACACAAGTTCTAGAAATCGGCAATCATAGAAATAATCCATGGTAAGCAATTATCACAAACTTCAATTATACCTAATCTAAGAAATAAAATAGCATACTATAAATAAATCAATGAATCAATCATTCTTAAAAATTCTAAGATATCATCAATCATAATCAAATCAATAACTCAATACACGCATAAAATCAAAATTTTCGAAAAATTTTCGAAAAAATTATACCAATTTTACCAATTAATTATGCATTTAGACTCAGTCCCCCACACTTAAAAGATACATTGTCCTCAATGTATAAACAAGCGTGGAAAATCAAAGCAAAAATAAATATGCATCTTTAAATCCTAATTAACCTATATAACCTATATCTGTATCTATATGAATCGCATATCAAAGAAAAATCAATCAAAATATTGCAAGAAAAATTAAATGGAGTTAAGGTTTAAGAAAACTTAGGGGTTTAATCCAAGCATAAGCTCCATTCGATTTCTTCATATTGGTGAAAAGTTTCTTTTGTCTCCTTTGGTATGGAAAATCCTAAAAAAAATAAATAAAACAAAGAAAAATTATGGGTTAGTAAAAATATTATTGGATTGCCTCCCAATAAGCGTCTTTCTTTAAGGTCTTTGGCTAGACTGCCTTAAAGTAGGTTATTCTTCAAGGGTGAAGGAATTTTGGGTGTAATCCTTCAACAGGTCCTCGATAACTCTACTTTCTTCAATGATTTTGATAGTTTCAAGTTGAATTTTATCAAGACTTGAAAGAATCAAAGCAGCACAATTTGGCGATGGCATGGTTGGGACCGGTGATGGCACGGCATTGGCTTGTGGTGGCTCGGTGAGGTGCGCGGATGGCATGGCATTAGCCGGGCATGGCCGGGCATGGTGCGCGGACAAGGCCGGGCATGGCACGGTGATGTCTCGGTTGGAAGCTTGCATGGCCGGCTACGGAGTGCTGGTGGCGCGGACTGATGCGAACATGGCCTGGTATGGCATGGGCGGCTGTGCGGCATTAACCGGGCATGGCCGGGCATGCGGCATGGGTGGCGCGGCTATGGCCTGGCTGGGCCAGGCAGGTGGCGCCGGTAGAGGCCGGTGTCGTCCGGATGCGAGGCTCGGGTGGTCGGGCTGTGACCGGGCTAGGCGCATGGGCTTGAGCTGCCTTGGCTGGTATTGGCCAGCCATGTTATGTCGATGGTCGGGCAAGATGGCTTGTGTGGCACAGGCTTATCCGGGCTGAGTCCTTGAGCAGCTTCCTTCGGTGTATTGATTATCATCTGGGCAAAATTCTCCAATATCTCATATATGTCAACAGTGCTGTGATCGAACAGGGGAATATAGGTAAGAGTGTCGACAGCCAATCGATCAGAAGCTCTTAATCCTTGGTAGAATATTTGAACCAATCTGCTTTGATCATAACCATGATGAGGGTGAGCAGCACATAGCTTCTTAAACCTTTGCCAAAATTGGGGAAAATTCTCCACTTTACGTTGAAGAAAGCTTCCAACTTTAGTTCGATGTTTAAGATCTATATCTTGCTTCTTAGTTGAATTGCTCGGTCGGTTGATCTTCAGGGACGGTGAAACTTCTTTGTTGTTGGGTTCATCTTCAATCTTGATTTCGACAGGCTCTTGTAAATCTTCTTTGGTGTAGCTCGGCTCTCCTTCTTCTTGTTGATGTGCGGCAAGGTTGGGATAAGGGTTTTTCAACTCTTTTCCACTCCTTAAAGAAATTGCACTAACATTCTCTCTAGGAGGTACCTTTGCTTGCGATGGAATCCTTTGTTGACCTTGTGTTTTGAGATCACTCAAATCACTTGCTAATTGGCTAATTTGTTTTCTCATCATCTCCATAGCTTCTTTGATTTGTTGTAACTCGATAGCTTGTGAAGATTGAAAATTAGGTCTTTGAAAATTCATTGGCCTTCCTTGAAAATTACCTTGATTCCCATATTGTTGACTCGGTTGTTCAGGTCTCCAATAAGGTTCAGGCTTCCTTTGATAAGCTCCTTGTAATCCCACGACATTGACTCCTTGCTTGTTGTCTTCCAAAGTAGCACAAACCCTAGGCACACTTGAAAAATTCGCATGGAACAAATCAGTGAGCAAGGCGATTTGCTGATTCGTTTCTTGAAGTTGTTGCTCCAATGAGGTAGAATAGGTAGAAACTTCATTGATTCTTCTTGTAGGGCCTTCTCTTGAATAGTCTTCTCGAGATCCAAATTGTTGAGTGTTTGCAGCCATATTTTCCACTAAAGTCCAAGCTTCGGTAGGAGTTTTGTCTATGAAAGCTCCTCCACTTGCAGAATCGATGGAAGATCTGTCAAATGGTAGTAATCCTTCATAGAAGTACTGGATCAGCAACTGTTCATTGATTTGATGATTGGGGCAGCTCGCACAAAGTGTTTTGAAACGTTCCAAATACTCATGCATTGTTTCTCCATGGCGTTGCTTAATTCCACAAATCTCCTTCCTTATACTTGATGTTTTATGTGCAGGAAAGTACTTTTCCAAGAACAGCTTCTTAAGGCTCGTCCAAGATGTGATTGAACCAGTGGGTAGTAGGTACAACCAATCTTTTGCTCGGTCCATAAGAGTGAACGGAAAGGTTCTTAACATGAATTGATCTTCAGGAATACCTTTAATACTTGTAGATGCACAGGCAATCTGGAAATCAGTTAGATGTCGGTGAGGATCTTCTACAGGCAAACCGTGAAATTTGGGTAAAATCTGAATAAATCCAGATTTGGATATTCTTTTGGATATTAGGCCTACAAATTGGGATTTAAACTCAAATTAGAGGTTTATATGGGCTGAGTATATTCCCATATAAATAATCCAAAAATCCTCAATTTCAGGGCTTCATCTGGGCTTGGCTTCAATCCTTTGCAAATAAGCTCCAAATCTTCAATTTTTACTTCTTGAATTAATTCTTCAATTATCTTCAAATCTTCAAAATATCTTCAATCATGAACTTCGCATCTTCAAATCTTCATTCCAAATGGCTAAATCCATAGTTGAGTAAAAAGTCTCCAAAATAGCTCCAAAAAGAGTGAAAAACAATAAGTTTTCACTTTTTTTGTCTTTAGAACCAAAAAACACAAATACTAGCAAAATAGGGTAATAACACATATAAAAATTGCAAAAAGTATATAAAAATAGCTATAAAAACATGCATAATTTGAGCTCGATCACTTGTGATTTGATTAACGACCGGTCAAATACCCGGTCACACAAGTGGATTATGGTTCATTTCCTTCGGCAATTATAACTTGATGATACCCGGATCTCAAATCCAACTTCGAGAAATACTTAGTACTACTCAACTGACCAAAAAGTTCGGGAATGAGAGGGATTGGGTACTTGTTCCGCTCTCCCCCACTTGAGCTCTTGCCCATCTTCGCGGGCCTTCCCCCATTGAAAGAACTATTTCCACCGTTGCTTGATGGTAGGCTATTATTGATGCGCCAAGGGCTTATCATGGTCTTGAAGAACACAATGGAGATCATGGAGAGGATGAGCATATGCGACAAAGAGCTAAGGACAAGCTTGAAGATAAGGAAGGTTGCGCAAAGGATGATTCAATCACCAAGGAGTTGCCTAAGATGCCATTTGATCCATTGAAGATGCCTTTAGGTTCGATGACTAGAGCAAGAGCTAAGAAGTTCAAAGATGCATTAACAAGCTTTGTTCGAACTCATCTTGAAGGCTTGAAGTCCATTGAAGATCAATTGAAGAGCATTGAAGTCGACAAGCATAGGAATATTCTCATCGATTCCAAGCTTTGTACTTTGCTTTCAATCGATGAACCCTAAGGCTTGCATTGTGTAATTCGGCCATATGGGCCTTAATTCTATCTTAGATTAGTTAATTATATAGTTTGGACCTTGTTTAGGGTTGGGCCTTGTCTAATTAAGTCCAATCCTTAGCTATTTTTCCTATTGGTTGTATTTTAGGATAGATTCTAGAAGTATCTATGTGTAAACCGCCCTAGAACGTTGCATTGAATGCCAAGGTCGGTTTAAGGGGGTTATTGTGTTATCTTGGTGCCTATATAAGGCCACCTATAGCTCTTGTAAACATAAGTTGAGTTGATTAATAAAATTGAGGTTTATACACCCAAATTGATTATCTTAGCTTCATTGTTCTAGTTTGAGCATACTTTAGGGTTCTTCAATCTTGTAGAGTCCTAGCAAACAATTAGGTTGTGATTGCTTAATTGTTTGTTAATCTTGTGATCTTAAGTGTTCAATTGCATGTCTAATTGAGGTCTAAGGCCGACGAACGAAGAAGAGATCTTGTGGGATAGATTCATCGATTTGCAAGTCTAGAAGTTTGGTGATTCAAGTTGATCTTTGGGGGGTCTCAAAGGTGGATTTGGACCGATTACAACTAGATTTGTATCAACGCTTTGAAAAGCTCTCACTGTAGTCATTAAGCATTCGGCCGTCACCATGGCTGTAGTCCCGTCTTGTATTCTCTGTCTTAACCATTAAGTCTTGGCCCAAGACTTGAGGCCTTCAAGGAATTAAAACATCTTGTCCTTCTCTGACATGTCCCTTATATCCAACATCAATGTTGGGAAGGTCTTTACATACTCACTTGCCGACCCCGTCTGCTCCAACTCACGAAGCTTCTTCCGACCCATGTATTCTACATTTTCGGGGTAAAACTAATTCTTAAGCTCCTGCTTGAGCTCACACCACATCTTAATGGGGCACTCCCCATCTGTGAACTTGGAACGCCACCACAACTTAGCATGACCAGAAAAGTACATAGTCGACAAGCTCACCTTCTTCTCATCTAAGTCGGTGTGTATGGCCCTGAAGTATTGTTCGGTGTCGAACAAGAAGTTCTCTAACTCTGTAGCGTCCCTTGCCCACTCATATCGTCGAAATTCGGGCACTTTAACTCTCTTTGGTCTCCCAATCACGCACCTGATTCTGTGTTGCCCGCTGACAACACCGATAAGCTCAATTTCTCTTTGAGCTCCCCGAGATCAGTCTTGACGGCATGTATGACTTCCCTGGTTCTCTCCTAGGGTTTTCATTTGTTCGGACAACTCCTGCTGGGTTGTCTCGACCTCTTTCACCCGAGATTTGCTCATTGTATGTCCCTCTACTTATCCCTTCGACGAAGCCATTGCGGCCTCCAGCTCCTCGAGTTTTGGCACATTGGTACACTTAATCACACCGTCGCTAGATACATTAGACATCTTGTTGCATCTCGTGTGTCAACAACCTTGCTCTAAATACCAACTCTAATACACAGCCGATGTGGGATTCATGGCTCGCCCCAACAAAAAGATGATCGTGACATCCTCCTCGGATTCAGGGCTCACCCCCACACCAAGGAACGACGATGACATCCTCCCCCCCCCTCCCCCCTCCCCCACTTCAAAGAGGGCCCACTTGATGCGCCAAGGGCTTATCATGGCATAGAAGAGCACAATGGAGCCAATGGAGATCATGACACGGATAAACTTAGAGATGGTTCGGATATTCTAGAAGCTTCTATGGTTGATCCCGGTTTCAAAGGAAGCATGGAGGAGCATGGAAGGGATGCCATCGCACAAGACTCATCATGGCATGGTGGAATCGAATGTGGCTTGCCAAGGCTTGGGCCAATCGCACAAAGCCGGGCACAATCCGGGCAAGACCGGCCATTTGATCCTTTATCCATTCCATCCGGGCCAATGACTAGGGCACGGGCTAAAAGGTTCAAGGATGCTTTATTGGGCTTGATAAGAACTCATCTTGAAGGTTTGAAGTCCATTAAAGATCAATTGGAGAGCATTGAAGACATCAAGCCATGGAATATTCCCAACGATTCCAAGACATGTACCTTGCTTGAAATCGTTGAGCATTAGGGCTTTCATTGTCTAACTTGGCCAATTGGGCTTTTATTCTATCTTAGTTTAGTTAATTATTTAGTTTGGAGCTTGATTAGGGTTGGGCCTTGTTTAATTAAAGTCCAATCCTCATCTATTTTCCTATTGGTTGTATTTTAGGATAGTTTCTAGATTCATCTATGTATGCCGCCCCTTATAGGATTAGGAGTTGGGTATGTTATGCGCCAACCCTTCCCCTATATAAGGGCTCTTTTATCTCTTGAAAACATAAGTTGAGTTGATTAATAAAGTTGAGGATTATTTTCCCAAATTGATTATCTTAGCTTCATTGTTCTAGTTTGAGCAAACTTAGGGTTCTTCAATCTTGTAGAGTCCTAGCAAACAATTAGGTTGTGATTGCTTAATTGTTTATGAATCTTGTGATCTTAGCTGTTCAATTGCAGGTCTAATTGAGGGTCTAAGGCTGACGAACGAAGGAGGATTTACTTAGTGAAGATTGTCTACATACAAGTCTAAAAGATTTGCTTATTCAAGTTGATCTTTGGCGGGTCTCAAAGGTGGATTTGAACCAATTTGGAACTAGATTCGAATCAATTGGTAATCAGAGCATAGATTTATCATCTTCAATCGGTAAATCTATCTTTTTATTCATCATTCATCAAGTTTTCATCCATCAAAAATCACCCACACCCTTATCGCACCACACTTTTGAAAAATCCAAAAAATCAGCAACTTTGAAAATTCATAGCTGATTCATCTTACATCTATTTGCTTTGAAATTTCAGATTTGAGTTCCTTATAACTAGTAGTTATATCAAAAAATATCAAAAAAATAAAAAAAATCGACCAGAAACTTGTGATTTTTGTTCTGGATTCGTTTGAAGTCGGAAAGCTTTGAAATTTTAGATTTAGACTTCTTTTAGTGTGATCTTTCTGGGAAAAATACTGAAAAAATCAAAAAAAAAATCTGTGGTGTTATCGATTTTCGACATTAACTAGGGTTTTAGTTTGGGAATTTTGGGAATTAGGGTTTTCATTGTGCAATTGATTCAATTTGTTGCAATTAGCCCTAATTGATTGTGTAATTGAGATTCTTGGGTAGTTTTTGCCGTGAATTGTGATTTGATTTAAAGAATTTCAGGTTACAAAACCCTATTGGAGACAAGTGGTACAAAATTGGATCAAGTGGTACTAGGGTTTTTGCTAATCGTTTGAATTATTTGATTTGTGCTTAGATTGAGTTTTTGTGCAGCAAGTTTGGAGAAGGTTTTCGACATCAAGATCTGCATAAGTGGTTTGGTTTTGGTTCAAGATCAGTTTCCTTTGATTCACAAAGAATTTTGCTACTAATTGTTTGTTCCTCAAGTAGGTCACGAGAAGAAAGGGTCTCTAGGAGTTGCTCTTATTAGGCCTATTGAAAGCTAGTAAAAGGCATAATCTTGTGAGATCATCAAGAGAGTAGTGGATCGCCAATCCATAGGAATTGAGTGCAAACACGAGAGCACAAGTCAAAGGTATAATCACACACACACTTGTGAGGATTTTTACTACTAATCTTTGTTCTTTTTGTAGGTACAATGGGAGATAGACAAGAAGAGCAAAATCAAGAATTAAATACGAAAGCCATGTTGCAACAAATCATGCAACAACTTGGTACCATGACGACGAGATTGGAGGCATTGGAAATTCGAAATCCACAAGCTCAACAAGGAGCTAATGCTGCAATCAACAATGAGAGGATTCAACTTCCACCACCGAGGCAAGTTGCTAGGTTGGATCCCATGGAGAGATTGAGGCAACAAGAACTTGGTGGACAAGCTCACAATGAGAACATGCGGCCTAGGAAGGGAGTTGAAAGAGAAGAGCTTAAAGACAACATCAAATACAAAATCCCTAAATTCAATGGGAGAGGGTCACCATCCGATTATTTGGAGTGGGAGTCGAAATTGGATATGTATTTTGATTATCACCCTCATGTCGAGCCAAAGAAGGTGCAAATTGCTACTCTTGAATTTATGGAGAATGCTTTGAATTGGTGGAATCAATTAGTGCACGCAAGAAGAAGAAATTTGGAAAGACCTATTGATACTTGGTTGTCGTTAAAGAGCTTTATGAGGAAGAGGTTTGCTCCAAGCTTTTATACTAATGGTCTCTACCAAGAATTGCAATCTTTGAGGCAAGGAACAAGGAGTGTTGATGAATACTACTCCGAGATGATGTTGTTGATGTCTAGGGCCGAGGTTGATGAAGCTCCACAAGCTACTATAGCTAGGTTTATGGCGGGATTGAATAGGGAAATTCATGACATTGTGGAGATGCAACAACACTATGATGTTGAGGAATTGCTTCAACATGCTTTGAAGGCCGAAAGTCAAGTAAAGAGTAATAAGAAGAGCTTTGCATCATCATCAAGTTCATGGAAAACTCCAATCAAGAAAGATGAGAAATTATCCAACAAAGAGAAGGAGTTGGCGCAAAAGGGAGCTACTCCCAAAACCGATTCTAAGTCTTCATCAAGTTCATCTTCTAAGAATCATGTTAAGTGCTTCAAGTGTCAAGGATTTGGGCACTATGCTAAGGATTGTGTTAACAAGAAAGTGATGTTTTTGAATGACCAAGGAGAAATCGAAAGTGAAGATGAAGAGTTTACACTAGGATCTAGTGGAGATGGGGATGATGAAGGTGATGCGCATAGTGATAGGTGATGCGCATAGCTATAGATCCATCAACTTACCTCATCGGCGGTCGTCCAAATTAATAAGGGTCAAGATCATAAAATAATACAGAGACTCTCACTACTATCTAAAACTCAATATTAAATTATAAGTATAGAAATCTCACCATAATCTATTGATTGAATTCACCCAAGGATAAGAAGTATTAAGGGTTTAGCTACTCATGGATTTGGGAAAATCCATGAGAGGGATAAGAAAACTTACAAAACTTGAAGGCGAAATCCTCCTCTTGGATAACCTAGGGTTGCCGCAATTCCCTATGCAAAGAGAGGGTGCGGCACCCTTGACCTAAAACTAGAAAAAAAGAACTAGAATATTTTCTAAGAAAAAGATGAAAGAGAATTGTGTGGGATTGGGTTACATAAGGTGGCTATTTATAGTGGAAAAATAACTTAAATACTCCTATTCTACCTAGGATAGGACTCTAGGACGTTTTAAGGTCTAACTTGGACTCCAAGTTGTATTAAAAGTCTTCCTAGAGTAGAATCCAAGTCAAAATAGGATCCTGGAATTTTCTAGATTTCTGCAGAAACTTCGACGGAATATTCAGGCTTAAAGATGGCAGAACTGGGCTTTGGGCTTCAAAGAAAAGTTGTAGATCTCAGAATTAGCTTTCCAACGGCTACTCATGGGCTCAAAACGGACATCTGAGCAGAAAGTTATGGCCTTTCTACCGAGACTGCGTCAATTCCTACTCCAAATAGGACTAGATGCGGGAAATTACGGGATTTGGATATTTCCTTGGATATATGGGACACCAATTGGGATTTTAACTCCAATTGTGGACTTATATGGGCTGAGTATAATCCGATATAAAATATCCAAAAATCCTTAACTTCCGGGCTTCTTCTGGGCTTGGCTTCAATCCTTTGCAATTAAGCTCCAAATCTTCAATTCTTACTTCTTGAAATAATTCTTCAATTGTTTTCAAATCTTCAAAATATCTTCAAATAATCTTCAAACACGAACTTCGAATCTTCAAATCTTCATTCCAAATAGCTAAGTCCATAATTGAGTAAAAAGTTACCAAAATAGCTCCAAAAAGAGTGAAAAACAACAAGTTTCCACTTTTCTTGTCTTCATGACCTAAAAACACAAATACTAGTAAAATAGGGTTAAATTCCACATAAAAATAGCAAAAAGCATAGGAAAATGATCATAAAAATATGGTTAATTTTGGCTCGATCAATAGTGATGATGGTGACGGGTTTGCACTTAAGAGTTTGGTTGCTAGGAGAACTTTGAGTGCTTATGTGAAAGAAGATGTGAATAATCAAAGAGAGAACTTGTTTCATACTAGGATGTATGCAAATGGGAAACCTAGTAGCGTGATTATTGATGGTGGGAGTTGTACAAACATAGCTAGTGTTTATTTGGTGAAGGAGATACAATTACCCACTACCAAACATCCTAAACCCTATAGCTTAGGTTGGATCAACGATAAGGAGGAGATTAGGGTTAACAAACAAGTTTTAGTTTCTCTTTCTTTGGGCAAGTACAAAGGAGATGTTTTGTGTGATATTTTGCCCATGCAAGCATGCCATGTACTACTTGGTCGACCATGGCAATATGACAACAAGGTTCAACATGATGGTGAGACGAACAAGTATACTCTCATGTGTGGTAAGAAGCCCTTTACTTTTATTCCGTTATCACCTCAAGAAGCTTTAAAAGATCAATTAAAATTGAAAGAGGACTTTGCTAGGTTGGATTCGAAATTTAGGGCTAAAGAAAAGACTAATCATGCTAATTTGGATATGAATTGCGATTTAGTTGATAAGCATGCTAGTTCTAAGAAGGTTAATAAGGAGTGTATGTTAGCTACTAAGAGTGAGATTAAAGAAGCCTTGAATGATAATTCTGTTTTGATCTTGCTTATGCTTAAATATACACTTGTGAGCACTAACCACTTGGAAAAGGAGCTTCCAAGCAATATTGTTTCTCTTTTGAGTGATTATGTAGATGTGTTTCCTGAGGAAATTCCTAGTGGTTTACCACCAATTAGGGGGATTGAACATCAAATTGACTTCATCCCTGAGGCGCAAATACCTAATAAGCCAGCTTATAGGACAAATCCTGAAGAAACAAAGGAATTGGAGAAGCAAGTTGGTGAGCTACTTCAAAAGGGTTTTGTGCGTGAAAGCCTTTCTCCATGTGCAGTTCTTGTTTTGCTTATTCCTAAAAAGGATGGAACTTGGAGAATGTGTGTTGATTGTAGGGCAATAAACAACATAATGGTAAAGTAACGTCACCCTATTCCTAGATTAGATGATATGCTAGATGAATTGCATGGTGCTTGCTTATTTTCTAAGATTGATCTTAAGAGTGGCTATCATCAAATTCGCATGAAAGAGGGTGATGAATGGAAAACTGCCTTTAAAACTAAGTTAGGATTGTATGAATGGTTAGTTATGCCTTTTGGATTGACTAATGCACCTAGTACATTCATGCGATTAATGAATCATGTTTTAAGAGCTTTTATTGGCAAGTTTATTGTTGTTTATTTTGATGATATCCTTGTGTATAGCCGAAACCTAGAAGAGCATGTTAGGCATCTAAGATGTGTGTTACATGTACTTAGGGTTGAGAAATTGTATGCTAACCTTAAGAAGTGCACCTTTTGCACAAACAAGCTTGTTTTTCTTGGTTTTGTGGTGTCATCGCAAGGTATAGAAGATGTACTTAGGATTGAGAAATTGTATGCTAACCTTAAGAAGTGCACCTTTTGCACAAACAAGCTTGTTTTACTTGGTTTTGTGGTGTCATCGCAAGGTATAGAAGTTGATGAGGAGAAGATCAAAGCAATCAAAGATTGGCCAACCCCCACCAACGTTGGTCAAGTGAGATTTTTTCATGGACTAGCCAGATTCTATAGGAGGTTTGTTAAGGACTTTAGCACCTTAGCCGCCCCTATTACAAGTGTGATGAAGAAGAATGCACCATTCAAGTGGGGAAAAGAACAACAAGAAGCATTTGAGACCTTGAAGGAAAAACTAACTAATGCTCCTTTGCTTGTTTTACCTAACTTTAACAATACTTTTGAGTTTGAATGTGATGCATCAGGGGTAGGAATTGGAGCTGTTTTGATGCAAGGTGGGAAGTCTGTCGCATACTTTAGTGAGAAATTGAATGGGGCTGCATTGAATTATCCAACCTATGATAAGGAGTTGTATGCTCTTGTGAGGGCGTTGCAAACTTGGCAACACTACCTATGGCCTAAGGAATTTGTGGTTCATACGGATCATGAGAGCTTGAAGTATTTAAAAGGCCAACAAAAATTGAACAAGGGACATGCTAAGTGGAGCGAGTTCATTGAAAGTTTTCCTTACGTTGTGCGATACAAACAAGGTAAGGAGAATGTTGTAGCCGATGCTTTATCAAGGAGGTATGTTTTACTTTCCATGCTTGATTCTAAGTTTCTTGGTTTTGAGTATATTAAGGAATTATATGCTAGTGATGTTTACTTTAGTGAAATCTTTAAAGCATGTGAAAATTCTGGATTTGGAAAGTATTATAAGCATGATGGATTTTTGTTTAAGGAATCTAGATTGTGTGTGCCTTCTTGTTCTTTGCGCATCTTGCTCATGAGGGAATCGCATGAGGGGGGATTAATGGGTCACTTTGGAGTTGATAGAACATATTACATATTGCATGAACACTTCTTTTGGCCTAAGATGCGACATGATGTAGGAAAGTATGTTGCTAGTTGCATTGTTTGTTTGCAAGCTAAATCAACATCTAAACCTCATGGATTGTATACTCCTTTGCCTATTCCTCATGAACCTTGGACTCATATTAGTATGGACTTTGTGTTAGGTTTACCTCGTTCTAGGAGAGGTAAAGATTCTATCTTTGTGGTTGTTGATAGGTTTTCTAAGATGGCTCACTTCATTGCATGTACTAAAACGGATGATGCCATTAATGTAGCTAATTTGTTCTTTAAAGAAATTGTTAGACTACATGGAATGCCTAGGACGATTGTGAGTGATAGAGATGCTAAGTTCTTAAGTCACTTTTGGAGGATATTATGGGCTAAGTTAGGTACTAAGTTGTTATTTTCAATTACTTATCATCCTCAAACCGATGGCCAAGCTGAAGTAGTTAATAGGACTTTGTCTACCTTGCTTAGGGCATTAATTAAGAAGAACTTAAGAACTTGGGAGGATTGTCTACCTCATGTTGAATTTGCATACAATAGAAGCATACATAGCACTACTGGACATTCACCTTTTGAAACTGTGTATGGCTTTAATCCTTTAACCCCATTGGATTTGTTGAGTTTACATTTGAGTGTGCAAGTCGACATGGATGGACAAAGGAAGGTCGATTATGTTAGGGAACTTCATGCTAGGTTTCGAGCTCAAATTGAGAAGAAAACACAACACTACATGAAGGTTGCTAACAAGGGGCGCAAAAAGATCATCTTTGAACCCGGAGATTGGGTTTGGTTGCATCTAAGGAAGGAAAGGTTCCCTGAAAAGAGAAAGTCTAAGCTCTTACCTCGTTGTGATGGTCCATTCCAAGCCTTGGAGAGGATCAACAACAATGCCTACAAGCTAGATCTTCCAAGTGAATATGGCAATGTAAGTGCTACTTTTAATGTTTCAGACTTATCATTGTTTGATAGTGATGCAGATTTGAGGACAAATCCTTTTCAAGGGAGAGGGGATGATGCGCCAAGGGCTTATCATGGCATAGAAGAGCACAATGGAGCCAATGGAGATCATGACACGGATAAACTTGGAGATGGTTCGGATATTCTAGAAGCTTCTATGGTTGATCCCGGTTTCAAAGGAAGCATGGAGAAGCATGGAAGGGATGCCATCGCACAAGACTCATCATGGCATGGTGGAATCGCATGTGGCCGGCCAAGGCTTGGGCCAATCGCACAAGGCCGGGCACAATCCGGGAAAGACCGCCCATTTGATCCTTTAGCCATTCCATCCGGGCCAATGACTAGGTCACGGGCTAAAAGGTTCAATGATGCTTTATTGGGCTTGATAAGAACTCATCTTGAAGGTTTGAAGTCCATTAAAGATCAATTGGAGAGCATTGAAGACATCAAGCCATGGAATATTCCCAACGATTCCAAGACATGTACCTTGCTTGAAATCGTTGAGCATTAGGGCTTTCATTGTCTAATTTGGCCAATTGGGCCTTTATTCTATCTTAGTTTAGTTAATTATTTAGTTTGGACCTTGATTAGGGTTGGGCCTTGTTTAATTAAAGTCCAATCCTCATCTATTTTCCTATTTGTTGTATTTTAGGATAGTTTCTAGATTCATCTATGTATGCCAGCCCTTATAGGATTAGGAGTTGGGTATGTTATGCGCCAACCCTTCCCCTATATAAGGGCTCTTTTATCTCTTGAAAACATAAGTTGAGTTGATTAATAAAGGTTAAGATTATTTTCCCAAATTGATTATCTTAGCTTCATTGTTCTAGTTTGAGCAAACTTAGGGTTCTTCAATCTTGTAGAGTCCTAGCAAACAATTAGGTTGTGATTGCTTAATTGTTTGTGAATCTTGTGATCTTAAGTGTTCAATTGCAGGTCTAATTGAGGGTCTAAGGCCGACGAACGAATGAGGATTTACTTAGTGAAGATTGTCGACATACAAGTCTAGAAGATTTGCTGATTCAAGTTGATCTTTGGCGGGTCTCAAAGGTGGATTTGAACCGATCTGGAACTAGATTCGTATCACCACTATCCTCAGTGTAGGGGTGCTCATTGGTCGGTTTCGGTCGGTTTCGGTTTTTTTAAGTTGGTTTTTTCGGTTTTTATTTTGATATATGAGAAACCGACAACCGACTGAAACATCAATGAAACCGATAAAATTCGGTTTGTCGGTTTTCGGTCGGTTTCAGTTCAGTTTTTGGTTTAGAGTTTATAAGTTAGATTATTAGTTTAATCATCATATATATTAGTTATAATAAGGTAGATTATTAGTTTATTATAACTAATAAAGTAATAATCATATATATAAATGTAATTATAAACTAAAACTATATTTTATTTCATATATAATAATAATAATAATAATAATTATTATTATTATTATTATATATATAAAAGTCGGTTTCTCGGTCGGTTTCGGTTCATTAACTTATGAACCACCCACCGAACCGAGAAACCGAGAAACCGACTTCCCACACCGACTTACACCGAAAAAACCGATTACACCGAACCGTTTGCACCGTTTACAATTCGGTTCGGTCGGTTATTCGGTTTTGGTCGGTTCATGCACAGCCCTACCTCAGTGGCACATCGCTAGTTACCCCAGAGCTGGTTCCGATACCAAATGTCACGAATGGAGACTTCTCTCACTTAAGACTCGTCCGTGTGGCACTTGAATGGGCTCTCTCGATCAAGTCAACCAATCCGATGTTCAATCAGAACAAGCAAACATTAAGCCACTTTGTTCGTAAGTGACAAGCCACAGAACCCTGGGGCATAACCGCCGCTAGCCCCGTTGACCCCGTCGCCTCGAAGAGGGAAAATCATTTTGGGTATTATTAACAATATTGAGTTCACGAAAGGAACTCGTGACTTACCAACATAGGTCCAAAGGGGGCAGCCCTAGGAGGTGTGTATCAACATACCATAACCAGTGAGACAGCTCAACTCTCTGCTGACTACTAACCCCCCTCAAAGAGCTAAATGAACTTAGGGTTTTAACACCAGCAACCATTGATGTGGTTGAAAAAGGGACAAAAATCTCAAGGCTAGTTGAGGTTGGCCGTTTACCCATGTCATGGCCCTATATAAGGGTTGGCCGTGACACACAGCCTCTCTCATCTCTCATCCCTTGCATGCTTTTTAATGGAGAATATTTTTCTTTTATTTTTTACTACTAAGCAATGATGAGCTTGAGGTTTTTCAAATAATAACAAGGGTTCTTATTGGTAATTTATGGTAATTTATGATATATTAAATCCTTTCCATTCATTTCCATTGTTTATCAATTGTATGGGGATTCTTTTCCTTTCCTCTTCAAACTAAGTTTTAACAATCCAAACAAGGAAACCTATATTCTTTCTTTTCCTTTAAAAAACTTCCCATCCCTTTCATTCCTTTCCATTATTTAAATCCAACATTCCTTTCCTTTCCTTTACATAGTGTAAATGTAAATCTAAGCATCTATACTAATTATAATGTGAAGTCCTGAATTTGTGTCACGAGTTAACTCGGAAACAAACTCAGTCACTCACAAATAAAAAAATAGATATCACTTTAAATTAAAAACTGTCATAAAAATTGGTTACCAATTAAACTCTAAACTACCCATGTTTATCCATTAACGGTTTAAGATTAACACTCATTTAACCATATTTTCCTATCTTTCTCCTCCAAACTCTACGAGACTTTCTTCTTCTTTTCTCCAAATCACTATTCACTCTTCCCATTTTCTTCAATCCACATCGTCAACAATATCATCACTGCTTTCATCTCCTATTCCAGATCCTCATTTCCCTTAATGGGAAGATGTTCCTAGGAGTACTTTTATAAAAGGTGCATTTTTTACTGTGCAATTTTTAGTATAGATAAGAACATATTTTCATGTTACATCCTAAGTTCCAACTTTTCTATCTTCCAGTTCGTTTAATTCTTTGTTTTTTTTTTTCGAATACATCTTGAAATTCAATCTTTGCTAAGCTTTCTGATACTGGAAACATAAAAAAAATGAAGCTTAATTTTCCTCTTTCAATTTCAATATTAATAAGAATACAAGAATCCAATTATGGGTGTATTCAATTCTATTTATTTGATCGAATTTTGATGCGAGATAGATTGAAAATATGGATGAATTTGACTCTTCTTTCCAGATTTTAATTTTAATATGGTAGTTTTAATTGAAAATATGGTAGTTTTAATTTTTGGTATTTAAGTATTTTGTTAACTGATTTGTCTCATTGTTAACTTGGGAGACAAATTCAGAGGCTCACATTATAATTAGTATAGATGATTGCAAAGAAAATTATTTTGCTTTTCAAAAACAAATCTAAATACAACTCCTTCTCAAGTTTTATTAGATGTAAAATCTAACATTCTCTTTTATTTTATTTATAATCAAACTCTTAATTGATTAATTTTTTGGTTTGCATACGATTACTAGTAGCGTAAAGATTGAGTTGCTGGCAAAAAAAAAAAAAAGATTGAGTTGATGATGTGTGGTGCGAGACTATTTACCCCAGTGTTTGTAATTTCTAATATATATACTACATATTATTTGAATACACATAGGGAAATTACTAAAAGATCCCCACCCCGGATTAATGAGGAGCGAGAGAACTAATTTTTTTCGTCTTTTCACACATGATCAATTACCTAAATGCCCTAACTTTTGATTCTTAGGTGATTAAAAAATTAGACTTTTTGGTCATTTCTCAATTGATTTTAATGGAGTAGTGGAATTACCAAAAGATCCCTACCAAGGCTTGATTTTGGAGTTAGACAACTTTTTTTTTCGTCTTTTCCTACTTGGCAGATTACTTAAATGTCCTAACTTTTGATTCTTGAGGGGATTAAATAAGTAATCTTTTTGGTCATTTCTCAATGGATTTGAATAGAGTAGTGGAATTGGGAATTAATAAAAGATCCCCATCAAGGATTGATGATGAGTTAGAGAACTAATTTTTATCGTCTTTACCTACTTGGCAGATTACTTAAATGTCCTAACTTTTGATTTTTGAGGGAATTAAACAACTAAACTTTTTGGTCATTTCTCAATTGACAAATGACTAAATGTCTATAGAACTTATATTTTAATTGAATATATATATATATATAAATATAAATGAAGAATTAGTTTATATATTTATTATCATATATTATTATATATAAATGAATTAATTTCAAATTATATCAACTATATGCATCCCTAAATCCTATTTATATATGCATATATAACGGTAGAACTTATATATAAATATATTTTTTTAATATAAATAAAGAATTAGTTTTTTTTTGGCATCAAGAATTAGTTTATATATGTATATATATATATATATATATATAAATGAATTTGTTTCAATTCATCTAATAGCCGCACCAGTAGAATAACCAATTTTATGCCTATGTTACCGGCCCATATTGAGCTTCAAGTTAGGTAGTTTGTCGTCTAAAATTTATCTACTTCAAATGCTTTCAGAAACTCAAGTGGATGAAAGCCAACTATCTAATGTTGCTAAAGCATGTGAGGAAAGATTCCATGCATGGTAAGCCAGCCTATGCTAGCTCTGTTAAGTAAAAAAGATAAAAAATGAAAAGGAACTCCTGAATATTCTTGCCGCTCATGAGTTTTCTTCATGGTTAAATATAATGTGTTTGTTTGCCTTTGTGGTTCTATTTATTTTCATAAAGGGGAAAAATATAAGGCAAAATTTTACGTCTCATCTCACTTGAAATTTATGCAAGAATTTTGAAATACTCAAAATTTGATTAGGGTTTTGTGATGGTGAAATTGAAGGTAGGATTCGGGGTCTACTGTGGGGATTTTGATGGGCATTCGAAGAGGGTGTTGAGCTGTGATTTTAAAAAAACGAGGCCGTATCGGATTGCAAGTTGTGAAGAAATAAAAGGTTGTGCAGTAGCATAATTTATTCATTGAAACTTTTTTATTTATTGAAATTTATGCTTCTCTTTGTTCTAAATTGATTCCTTTGATCAAGCAGTGGGATTGTGGTTCGGGATAAGCCTAAAGGTGTGGATTCCATATTTAATCAAGCCTAAAATTTCCTTCAGCTCTACTTGGTTTTGTTTCAAAAAAAATTCCAAGTATGTTTACTACTTTGATTTCTCCAATTATTTCAAATTTCCATTATAGCATATCATATGCACTATAAAAGGTTTTATATGTTTACTGCTAAGGTTTTTTGTGTTGTTTTTGGAACTGTATCAGATAATAGCAGTACTAAAGTTGTAGATGTTCTTTCTAAAGTACCAAATAGTTCAGATAATAGTTGATTTATTCCAAATAAATTCTGATGATTTTAGGAATTAAGAAAATTCTTAAGTTTATTATTAGCGTTTTTCAAATATTCTTACATGTCAATCTTCAGCAGTTCTAAAATTCTAGCCTGAAATGTCTTCATGTTTTTTCGATGATTCAGTTTTTTGTGGCTGTCTATGTTATTAGTTGAATGCAATAACATACTTCCACTGTTTTGAATTGAAGTTTGACAATCTTTTTACCACATATTCAAAATTCTATCCTTACCAGCATGGTTAGGCCTCATCTTGATGAAGTTAGAGATGTTGGTACTATTGAAATAGACCAAACAAGGCAGAATAGATTCAGAAGAACAGTGAGGCGTAGGGCTTCTATAGCAAACTATGCTCTTAGTATGATTTCTCCTCCTCATATAGAGGCTGCAGATCATATGAATATAGAGGTTCATGATAGCGTTGGTCGAGATGATGTTGGGATGAATGAATCTGCCCAAAATATAGAGGTCCCTGATAGCAGTTTGTCGAGATGATGTTGGAATGAATGAATCGGCCGAATTGTTGAGCAGTTGCACACAAC
>AWWV01015263.1:0-35768 GCA_001974805.1 Corchorus capsularis
CTGATGCAAAGCCTGCTCCTGCTTTTTTGAACGCTCTGCTCGATGGAAATGGTGGCAGTAGGAGTTCTAAATTCCAACAACATATCAGATTGTATAATTCAGTGTTCCAATTTACTTCGACTGGGGGAAAGGTAGATAATACAATGAATGATGGCCGAGGGCCGTTTGTGTACAAACTGGGAGGTACTAACTTTCATAAGATAGGATGTATGTTACCAGTGGAGGGACAGAGACCGAAGTTTGCACAGCTATATATGTGTGAATCCGAATTAGAGGTAGAGCACAGATTAAGTTGCATTGGTAATCAAGATGACAACTATGGGTTAGACCCTGATATAATTAGAGGCTTGAGAGACATGTTAGATCAGCACAATGAGGTTGTTAAAGTCTTCAGGTTTGCACGTGATATGCATAGGGAACATGAGGAAGTGGGTTTTAAGATCAGGCTGCTTAGTGAAAGGAATCGGCAGGATAGAAACTATACACCGCCATCAGCAATGGAAATATAAAAAATGAGATTTAATGATCTCTTATATAAACTCACAAACATATCTTACAATCTTTGGTATTATATAAATTGGATGGTCAACTAAATACGAGTAGGTCAGGATGAATGACTGTGTATTTAGGCCATGGAATAATATATTTTTTCATTATAAGGTTATCCTAGGAATACCATTGAAGAGCTCCTCATATTGAGTTTTAAATTTAAGTAGAATTCTATGTCAAAATCCACAATGGATGATCTTCGTCGGTATATTGTTTCTAACCACTGCGATCATCAAAATGCGATGCTTACATATCTGAGGCAAAATCAGATATCTCGCAGCATAGAAATGCAGGTTGTTCTCATTTTTTTACAGACCAGAAACTGAATTATATATATTATGCTTCCTATATTCTAATTTGAGTTTGACATTGTTCAAAAATTCATAGATTTGTCTTGAGGAGCTGCGTACCATTGGAAGTCATGAACGAGCAATGTGCATATTAATCCTTCTCCGCAGAGATCAAGGTCTATTGGGCAATGTGCATATTAATCCTTCTCCGCAGAGATCAAGGTCTATTGGTCAGATTCAGCATGGCCCAACCATTGAAGATTGTGATTAGAAGCTAAAAAGTCTTTGTACTACTCTCTACTTAAAAATTATGTTCTACAAATCATGTTTCACTCATATATGTTTGAGACAATGAAATCTTACTTTTTAAGTATCAACTGAATCACGATTCTAACAAAAGAACGCCCGTAGCGCCAGCGCAGACCAGTCAACTTGTTATTGATTAATAAAATTGATTATTTACTAGAAAAAAAAGCTATCGTGGGTTTATAATAATATAATATATTTAAGAATGGCGACAAAACTCAGGTAAAAGTATAGAAATGGACCATGTACTTACACGTTTTGTCCATTTTGGTCCCTGTACTTAAAACTGCTCCATTTTGATCCCTCTACTTATAAGACTGTGCACTACAAGTCCAAAAATAAACGATCAGTCTAACTGCCGTTATCTATACTGACGTGGCATTGACTGGTCCCATAACTTCATAGCTGGATAGCCATGTCAGTTCCACGTGTCATTTCTAAAGTTAAAAAAATAAACTAAAAAGAAATTGATTGTTTTATAATTAAAATCCAAACGAATTGGTCTTGGCTCTCTCGGCTTTTCTTCATTTCCCCTTTTCTTTTGTCTTCCTCTTCTTCTTCTTCTTACTGTAATCATAAAAATTCTTAATCGCCATTTAAGTGTAAGGAGAAAGTGGTATAATCATGAGATGAACTTTAATGGGGTTTGACCGTTCTTTTTTTTGAAAATTCCCATTACCCATCTTCATCAAAATTCTAAATTTCATTGATTTGGTATCCAAAAGTTCATTTATTTTTTTAATTCATATGATCAGATGATGGTGCTTCTGCTTTACCAATCAAACTGGGTTGTTTGCAGCTTTAATCAAGGTCCTTTTTGCCTCTAAAAAAATTGCTACTTGGGTTATCTAGATACATTTTGTATGTCAAAGGATTTTTTTTGGCCATTATATGTCAGAGGATTTAATTTGGTTTAATGGGCAGAAAGGCCCATGTAGTTACACCGAACTGTCAAATAAGCTCATGAACTATTATTTCGGCCAAATAAGCCCCTGAACTCTTAAAAAAGACCAAATAAGCCCTGTTGCCAAGGCTAAATGCTCAAATAAGGACTAAACGTTTTAAGATTTTCTCAAATAAAAATCAAAATACACAATTCCAACAAATTAGAACACATACTTAGCAAATTTTTACAAATTAGGGAATCCTTAAATGAAAACCAATGTTTCTCATACATATACGTTAAATTTGATAAAAAAATGATATTATCATGTTAATTAAAAATCAAACCCTATTAATCAAAATAAATTCATTAAACGTAATATGATATAAAATTATCGTGTAATTTTCAATTTATATATCCCTCACACATTAGTTTTAACTTATATTGTATCCAATTTGTAAAAAAAACATTAAGTATGTTTTCTAATTTGTTGAAATTGTGTATTTTGATCCCTAGTTGAGAAAATCTTAAAACGTTTAATTATTATTTGAGCATTTAGCCTTGGCAACAGGGCTTATTTGGCTTCTTTTAAGAGTTCAGAGGCTTATTTGGCTGAAATAATAGTTCAGGGGCTTATTTGACGGTTCGGTGTAAGTTCAGGGGCCTTTTTGCCCATTAAGTCGATTTAATTTAGTTTCTTTTTTCAAGTTCTGTAAAAAAAGAAAAAAAAAGTAAAGAAGTGTTAACATCTGGGGTTCTTTTTAAGAAATACTCTCTGTAAATTAGTCTCCACTCCATTTCTACATCCAAAACAATTGACTTCTCTGCTCCTTCCATTTTGTTTTCATTCTTGAATATTTTCTAAATTTATCTCAGTTTCACACTTTGTAAATTAAGATAGAATAGAACAGCCTAAATATATTCCTTCTTTGTTTTCTTTTGTGTGTCACACCTCAAATGTATTCTTCCTTAAACTGGAATTATGGTTCCATTGCTACTTCTTAAGACGAAATTGTCACATACTGTTCGCGCCAAAAAATCTCTTTGGAGATCTTGGTGAAAGGGTACCGAGCGTGCCAACCAATTTTAACCGGAAATTGATAAAAGGGAGCAAGAAAAATAAAAGTTCATTTTTGTTGTAAAAATGAGATAAAAGGTGCGGTGAAAATTAAATGATTGTTTGAAGTGCAGCAACACAAAATAAACCAAACAATTTGTGAATCCTGAATCAAAGTCACACATAAGTGTTTAAATCATTGATTCCAGATTTAGATGACAAAGGAAATGCTGTGAAAAGGTTATTTTTTTGTTTCATTGACAAAGAGATGAGATTTGATTACAACCAAAATGTAAATACAAAAAGAGAACTTGTAAAAACAAGGTTGAAAAAATAAAATAAAAAGATTATCAAGTGAGAACTTGATGAATAAAGATGATTTGAAAGCGCAGAGGCTTGAAAGGATTGAAAGCACGGAGCTTGTTTGAAGATTTTTCTCTGAGAAGAGATGTTTTGACCTGGAGTCTGAGTTGTGATGTTGATGATGAAGAGTTGCTGTCCAAAATTTCGTTGGAGGCTGCCTCCTCATATAGGGGGGTGGCTTGCTAGGGTTAGGATGATCCGACGGCCGAGATTGCTTCCCTCTTGATTCATCTTGATCCCATTCTGATTCAAATCCCTTAAATCAGGGAAATCCTAACCAACTCAATCAGCCACATAATCAGCACGTTTTGACCCTTTAAATGTGATAATTATCACATTTAATTACATAAATTTCGAATTCCAGAAGGTTCCAAAGCTTGATGCAGCAAAAATGGGTGAAAAGTCAAGTGCAGTGAAGCAGTATGGTGCAGAAATCACTTCCAAACGCCATGAACTTCGATCCTTCATTACTTGACAAATAAATTACACTCAATATGATGCCACTAAGCTCCCATTTAAGTATCATCAAAATCGGATTAAGGAAATGGCTTAAACCAAGCTCAATCAGCCATGATGTCCTTAATTGCAATTTTAGTAAAAAGTTATGAAAAGTGGCAAACATGGCTTGATTCTTCCATATAGCTTATATAACTCATGTATTTCAAGTTTCAAGGCTAATGGTGAAATCTCCATGCTCAATTGGTCCCGGGATTGGATTCTGTCCTTATTGCAAAAAATACAAGTTTTCCTCCGAGCTCGGAATGAGCTGAAATTTGGACAGAGTGTTCTTCATGATATTTTGAACAACTTTAATAAAGGATGTTGCCCAAATTCCTTCATCTTCATCTTCGATTTTAAAGCCCTAATTCCCTTGTCCTTGATTGAAAAACAATGAAAAGTTTAACCCGGGAAGGCTTAATTCCAATTTCAGGGGCATGGGCCGTCCAGACCCAATCTGTACAGTAGATGGGGCGGCCCAAATGTGTTTTCAACATAATTTACTTAATTTCTTTTTTTAATTAATTAAATTAAAAGAAATTAAGGATTTAAAGTCAAAAGTCAATCTTTTTCCTGGTTGACTTTGGCCTATGGTGGACTAAATCCAACCATCCATAGGACTTTTGGGAGTTAATCTTAGCCCTTGATTATGTACCACCATGTACATTTACAATTTTACCCTAATTGTAAATTGTGGTATAAACACATACTTTCAAGATGCCATCTTAGATTAAACAATCTAAATTTCACATTTACTTTTGTTTTCTGGTGGATAAGGATCGCTGCTTCTGGCGTGGATGTGGACCTCGCGGTAGCGTTAGGTTTCAAGAAAGGGGAACCGATTTTTGAAGAAGAAAATGATGGAAGAATAGGAAGGAGAGAGAAGGCGGCGAGCTTTGCCGGTGGCAGTAGTGGGATTGAGGGCCAAGGCGGCTAGTTGAGGGAGAAGGGAGAGAGAAGAAATAAAAAAATTGACTTTTTTAAAACATTAAGCTTTTTTATTTTAGAAAAAATATATTTAGTTTGGAATAATCCATCCTTTTTTTTAAAAAATTGACTTTTTTAACTTTAGAAATGACACGTGGCACTGACGTGGCATTCCATGTATGAAATAATGGGACCACTCAATGCCACGTCAGCATAAATAACGGCAATTACACTGACCGTTTATTTTTGGACTTGTAGTGCACAGTCTTGTAATTAAAGGGACAAAAATGGAGCGGTTTTAAGTACAGGGACCAAATGGACAAAACATGTAAGTACAGGGACCATTTCCGTACTTTTACCACAAAACTCACAAAAACCTGCTGTACATATGTACGTTGCGAGGAAATTTCAGAAACCAAGAGTGAGTGGATTTGGATGAAACTTCAAGTTCAAATTTCCAGATTCGGTGGTTGCAAGTGAATAGCAGAGAAATTAGATAGGTTTCAAGTTCAGATCAGATCGGTGAGAAATGCTGCGGCTGAGGGCATTTCGAGCGACCAATGAGAAGGTAGTGAAGATAGCTGTGCATCCGACGCATCCATGGTTGGTAACTGCCGATGCCTCAGATCACGTCTCTGTTTGGAATTGGGAACATCGTCAAGTCATTTACGAGCTCAAGGCCGGTGGCGTCGACCAGAGGCGCCTTGTTGGTGCCAAATTGGAGAAGCTCGCTGAAGGCGAATCTGGTATGCAAATTCTTCACTATTTCCAGTTCTAATTTTCATTCTTATTTTTTAAAAAATTTATTTATTCGACATTTTTCAACAATTTGCAATTAACAGACTCCAAAGGGAAACCTACAGAGGCCATCCGCGGAGGGAGGTGATCATTTAACCTGTTTCTTTTTACTTTCCCCCTTCCTTCCTTCAAATCTAATTTAGAATCTGAAATCTCGATACTTTTCTATGCTTGTTTTGGTTTCAAGTGTTAAGCAGGTGAGCTTTTTCGACGATGACGTGCGGTTTTGGCAACTTTGGCGTAACCGTTCTGCGGCTGCAGAGGCTCCCTCTGCTGTCAATCATCTTACTTCTGCTTTTTCTTCTCCGGCTCCGTCGACAAAAGGACGGCATTTCCTTGTCATCTGCTGTGAAAATAAAGCCATCTTTTTGGACTTGGTCACAATGCGCGGCCGTGATGTACCTAAACAAGAGCTTGATAACAAGTCGCTTCTCTGGTGAGTCGACCTCTTTCATTTCGCTCATTTGCTCCACTTCCATTTCTTATGTACTCACCTGTTCATTTACTGAGCCCAAATTTCAAGTATTGAAGTTTCTTATTTCTTCTTGTAATCCATCCAATCTATTTCTGAAGACAATCTTATGTTCATTTATAATCAATACTGGTTCTTAAGACAATCTGATGTTCATTTAGTTCCATTGTCAACACTAATTTCAACTACTTTTAAACGTTGGAACTTTATTGATTTATTTAAATAGTTAGAGATCCTCAACCAGGTAGAAACTTGGCATGCATGATTTGTATAAGTATATTGAATCCAATGGTTGGTTTAATAGACTTGAGTTGTATATCAAAGGGTGTAAAAGTTGAAAATCAGCATTGATATGTATGCTGATAGATGTTCGTGCATGTTATGAATTATTTGAATAGTTCAAGATCTTCAAACTGGTTTGAAACTTTGTATTTATGATTTTTATTAGTAACATATTGAATGCAATGGTTGGTTTAATCAACTTGAGTCCAATACCAAAAACTTAGTACTGATATGTATACTTATGTATGTTGTTCGTGTGCCTCTTATGGATGTATATGCTTTTCTATAGAAACCTAATGCAAATGCTTTGTATGATATTTGTCTTTTACCTACTTATAATGCAAAACTTTAGTTAATGAACAATGTAATATTCAGTCATCACTATAGGAGGTTTCCTTCACTTCCATTTTAAGTTTCCTTCACTATAGGAAACATTTTAAGTTTCCTTCACTTCCATTTCTCATCAGGTTGATAATCATCCTCTTTATCTCCAAAAATTGGATGGTTTTCTTCATTTTCCCGTTAGAATTTATTTAAAGTCATAGTAAGACACTGCAGTGTTAAAAAATTGAGTCTTCAACTTGAAGATCTTGCATTTGAATTTGGATAGGAGGGTTTGGTTATGGAATGGGAGAGGGATACCTCCCAATTGAGCCGAAAATCATGCGTTCCAATAAAAGAAGTTGAAGCTGCTAATCAGTGATTTTAATTAATTTAATAAATAGAGTATTCCTTCTTTGACACCAAGTCCCAAAGTTGCTAGATGCTACACCACATTTAAGCATCATCATTAAACACCAATTCTTTCTAATCAACCATTTATTATAATTTTGTAGATCATATCTATATGCAAGCGCTTAATTTTACTAGTATTAGCGGTCATTTCATTGTTCTGTTATGTTTTGTTTCTCCTTTTTACATTTTTCTGCATCTGTCCACTAAAGCATAGCAATTTCTTGTTATTTTATTCAAATCATGAATTAAGTTCAAAAAATTGATTGGAACTTGCATGCTGAAAGACAAGCTTTGATTGCTTTCATTGCTAGCTGTTGTGCACGCCGTGATACAAGTTCCACCATTTAGCCATGTAAAGAAGAATTTGAGATATAACATCACTATGGATACTAAAATGTGTCATGATTGAATCATCATGTTAGTTGGGCCCTTTCTTTTCCTTGTTCTAATAGCTGATGGTTTGGCTTGGAGTATATCTTGATATGTGAGTGGTAACCCTAGTTTAAGATTTCATCATACTATGCCCTTGGGTTATTACCAAAGAATTCTGGATTTTAGTATTGGCCAGCTGGATGCCATTGATGATGCAGTAAGCACTCCCTATCTTGTATCAAAGGTTTGGATTATAGATTGATGTACCTTAAACTCTTGTCAAATGGTATCTACGCTATATTTATAAGTTTATCATTCCTCTTTCTATTTCTTTTTTTTTGAAGTTTATGATATATTCAGTATTTTTCATGTTCTAAAACTTTAGTGCTTTTACATGGATGTATGTGCATAGTGCCTTAGACTATACTAAGCTGTACATTTAAGGTTGTTATTGCCTTTGACGGTTCTGTGTGACATTATTGTCTTTGTTTGTTGATTATGAACCATGTTTCACTTCATTTTTTCATTACCCTTGTTATTTATTTTTATTTTTGGCCATAATTCTGTAAGCCTTTTAAGTAGATTTTGTAGCAAATGTCCAAAATAAAACTTTAGGGTGCAATTTATGACTTTTTGCCACGTTTGAGGGTGACGCAGCATATAGCGTGAAATCAAACTCACCAAGATCCATTTGGATGAAGGTTTGATAAAAATTCGACACCAAGGAAAAACTGAGATAAACTTATGAAAATATTTTATTCTGCATAAACTAGGGTTTACTAAAGCTTAAATACCCTGTGAAAACTAATTAAAGTACTAAACAAAACAAAATACTAAAAGCCCAATAATAAAATAAAGTCCAGCCAACTCGGTCCAAGTCAAAGCCCCAATTAATTTACTCGTTGTCCAGCGTCAGAGGGCCAATTTAGGTATTAAGCCTTTTATTTTTGGTCATGGATTGCCAACTATCCATATTTCCTTGTTACTTCTGTCATCTTTCTTATTACCACAATATACATTGATTGACTGATCTGTTTTTCTTTTGGCAGTATGGAGTTCCTCTCTAGGTCATCTGCTGGTGACAGTCCTCTTGTGGCTTTTGGTGGTTCGGATGGTGTTGTTAGGGTTCTTTCAATGATGACATGGAAGGTATAAAGTTTGCCTTTTTGTCATATTTTCTGCCTAATATGTTGTTTATCCCTTCCAGTTAGTAGATTTACTATGCCATCGGTTTCTTTTTAATTTTTAAATTCATTTCACTTATGGCAGCTTGTAAGAAGATACACAGGGGGTCATAAAGGATCAATTTCTTGTTTGATGACTTTTATGGCTTCTTCTGGCGAGGTATGTCTTAGGTTTTAAAGCAAAATCTATGCAACTTTTATTTATTTTGGCGATGAGAATTTTTTTTCCAAACCATTAGTAATGGATGTGAGTTGGTTATGAGTTTTTCATGGTGTTAACTTTTCTTATCATAATGATGATGCAATTGCCATTTTCGATGTCATGGTCGCATATTTATTTTGATTGTCTGTCACTGCAAGAGAGCCCAAAAAAAATGAAGGGGAAAAAAAGAAGAAAAAACATAAAGTAAATTCAAAGAAATGTTGATTAATGAATGAACAAATACATAGTTGATGAAGTAGTTTGTTCCCTGATGTTACATGGATCTGATAAGTTCGGGTGTCAAACCAGTTTCGACATGACATGACCTGGGTATAGGTATAAAATTTGTGATGCTGCGTTGTATTTTAATATAGGTGAATCTGTTTCTGTCATTTTGTACCATTATTGTTGATGAGAGCTGGGCCTTTTAGCTTTTGTCAGTTATCTGCTTGGCCTGAAAATGGCAAAGATATAGGTCAGGAGGGAAGGAGAGAGATTGTTCTTGTCTGTGGGGCAGCTATTGCAACTAAAAGAAGAAGAGGAAATATGATTTTTATATGCCATGTAGATCGCACATTTTCTTTTGGGTCCATTTTGGGGTTGAAAAGGAGCTTATCTATTCCTATTAAGTTTTTAATTTTTTTTGAAAATGCTATTAAGAAGCCATAATGCCTTACTCTAGGCCTTTATTTTGGGGGGGGGGGGGGGGGGGGTCATCTTTTGTACTTTCTTAGACCTTGGGCTCTTGCAAAGTTGATTGTTCTTTGTGTTCGTGGTTATATATTTAATTATCTTTTGGTGGAATAGAACTATGATAATAATTAATATTAATAATAGTTATAAGTTAATTTGATCAGATGAAAAAGATTTTAAACTATCTGATCAAGTATAAACTAAAAGGAGACATTATTTGCATGAGGCATTTTAATATATGTTGTTCATGACATTATTGCAAGATATATCCATGCATGCCTAATGTTATATTGTACTCTTTTTAGCTGACTTAATCACTCAAACAGTCCAAAACGTCGTGCAGTGTGAAAGAATCTAGAGATTTTGGAAGAATTGTCAAAAATAAGTTTCAATTTTGTGGTCAACTTTTCAGTAACCTTTATCTTGATTAATGGGTTTGGAAAAGACTTAAAAGAGAGAGAGAGGCTAAATGAACAGTATTAAGCTGTATTTAAGACATAGATAGATGACTCAAAAGAGATTGACAAACAGGGCTGTGTAGAGAAAGGTTAGCTGAATTGAAGGAATTGGTATTGTTAGGTTTATAGAGAGGGAGGGAGAAAGGATAGAGATAGGATGGAGGTAAGTGAATAGTGGCTAGTTTATTTGCATGCCTATGGGCACTTTAACTATAGGGTAGCACAGCATATTCTTTAAATTCACCTTTTGTGTTGCCAAAAAAGAAATCACTTTTTCTTAGATTGCTTTTGTTTGTCTATAGGCCCTTTAACTATAGGGCTGCATATTCTTTAAAGTCACTTTTCATGTACCAAAAAAGAAGTCATTTGACCTTAGATTGCTTTTGTTTAGTCGAACCAAATACATGGGCACAATGCAGTAATTTCTATTTTTCTCTTTTCTTTCAGCTGTTCATCCAGTTTACGATAGCAACCTTTTTGTTAGGGTACCACTGAAAATGCTTGTCCCTACTGTGTTGAAAATTACCTTTATACCCATCTTCACTCTCTCTCTCTATCTACCCATCTGCCTTCTTTTTCTTTGAAAGGGTTAGAGATGTTATATATTTGTTAAAGATTGCAACTTCTTGTACTATAATTCAATAAATAAGAAAAATAAATAAGTAAATGAATAAATTCTATAATTTGTGCTGTCTCAAATTTGAAGTCCATCTTTCCTTTTTGTATTTTCTTAAAATAAATTCCACTTTTAAAAAATGAAAAGCACTTTTCTAATGTTATCCTTCATGGAAATACTAACTTTAGGTGGGCCTGTTTAACATTTATTACAATTAAATGATTAAAGTTGTAATTTAAAAAACAAACACCCTAGATTCAAAACTACATCTTGTTTGAAAGTGGACATTCAATTGGGATGGAGTGTTAGATGATGAATAAATTCAACAATTGTAGCTTGTCAAATTGCTTTATGTGCTATAGTAACTGTAAGAACCTCTAAATACTATCAAGGTTTTACCCCCAATTTTCACTACTCAATCAACCAACTTTAAAAACTCTGTTGACAAGTTTGTCTTATTTATGTTTTATAAATTGTCTTTGATAGCAATATTAAGCTCTTTCCATTATGAGTAAGCAAATTGTAATACGAGAATGCTGTCATGGCACATTATAGCAATTTAAAGCACGTACAATAGTGCAATTGGTGACTGAGACAATATATTAGTAGTAATACTCTAAAACTTCAACTGAAAAAGTATAGATAACACTCTAGATTGCTTGGTCAGCCTTATCTAGTTTCCCAAATTGAAGTTGCAAGTTTCAAATTCCTCTCTACTGAACTTCACAATATAGGTAGTTTACATTGCTTCTTTTAAGTGCGTGTGCCAGAAATTTTAAAGCTTTGTCTAGGGATGTTTAGATAAATTGTTTATTTGTTTATTTCCTCCAGTTTGATGTAACTTAACTGCATTTGTGGAAAACATAATTGTCATTTTTTTTTGTGTTCTTTAACTTGATATTCTAGCTCCACCACTAAATTCCAATTGTTTAACAACAGTGCTAATACATTATAGTTAGGACAGATGTAAATTCATACATATTTTATTAATCTTTGCTTGATATGAGTCTCATTATATCATCTAATATGTTTTCATTTTTTGCTTTCCGTTTAATTGCAGGCTCTTCTTGTTTCAGGTGCTAGTGATGGATTACTTATTCTTTGGAGTGCAGACCATGGTCAAGATTCACGAGAACTTGTACCCAAGCTAAGTTTGAAGGTGCCTATCTCTCTTGGTCTCGAACTCACCTACTTAAAGGCTAATAACCTACACATGAAATAATTGATTAATTTTAAAGTCTTAACTCAAAAATGTGTACTCTTATAGATAGGATGGAATGCTGGTATATAATATTTTACAAGGCAACCTCAATAAGATGGTTTTGAGTAAAATATTTTTCTCATTCCCTTGTAAAGTAAATGAATGTTTCATAACTGTTGTTTATTATTATTATTTCTTTTTTTTTTTGGAGGAAAAACTTTCATTTTTATAATTTCAAATAGGCACATGATGGTGGAGTCATTGCTGTTGAGCTTTCTAGAGTGATTGGGGGTGCTCCACAGCTTATTACAATTGGTGCAGACAAGACTTTAGCTATATGGGATACAATCTCCTTTAAGGTTCTGTATTTTTTTCCTTTGAAGAAGTTTTAATAGCTCTGAATAGTTTATTAAGATTTCATGCATTGAGATGCTCTCTCTTTTCATTCTTGTTGACTTCTCTGCGACAGGAGTTAAGGCGAATTAAACCTGTTCCAAAGCTTGCATGTCATAGTGTGGCATCTTGGTGTCATCCTCGAGCTCCCAACCTTGACATTTTGACTTGTGTCAAAGATTCCTATATATGGTATGCTAGGTTTTTTCTCTACAGCTCTGTGGCTCTTGTTACAGTTTAAGCGTATTTCTGGAAGGCTATATGATCTAGAACAAATAATCAAAAACTGAATACACTCAAGAAATAAATTGAACCCTCAACTTAATTCTCAATCTATCAAATGCTAAAATATTCTGAAAAATCTCAATAATTTATAAGCCTACCCAGACTAAATGAACTGAAGTATACTTATTACTAAACCCAAACCCTTGTAAAATACAAAATACGAAATTTTACCCTAAAGTGCTAATGCATGGAAAAGAAGTAAATATAAATTTATGCAAAATAACCTAAATAAATGAGATGATTACATTGAAACCCATACAATATAAATAATGTCCTACATACTTGATCTTTCAACTAAATTGTTTCCATCCTCCTTCATTCTCCCATGATAGGAGAAAACTCGATCTCAGCTTTTAGAAAATTGAAGCAGGAAAAGTTTCGGCTTGAAACCCATACAATATAAATATAAATGTAAATAATGTCCATTGAAACCCATACAATATAAATATAAATAATGTAATATAAATGATTACATTTATTGTATAGGAGATGATTATATAATATAATATAAACCCATACAATAGGAGATGATTACATTGAAACCCATACAATATAAATAATGTCCTACATACTTGATCTTTCAACTAAATTGTTTCCATCCTCCTTCATTCTCCCATGATAGGAGAAAACTCGATCTCAGCTTTTAGAAAATTGAAGCAGGAAAAGTTTCCGCGAAGATCTTGAACAGCAGTGTGAAATATGAACTTCACTATTGACACAAACATCTCGAACAAGATAACTTGCAGCTCATTTTTTAGCACAACTTGGGCTGATGATGTCAGTGAAAGAACTATCATCAGTAACAATGTGCTTGGACAGCCACCAATTTTGTTTTGCAATCTATAGATTCAGTGTTCTCATTCTCCAAATTTTCAACCCTTTTTTTTTGGCAACACCAAATTTTCAATTGAGCAAATCTTATTGCATTAATTCATCAGAATCTACCTCATGCAGATCCCTTTGATATATATTAAACAAGATTGTTCTTTTGGGCCTCAAATAACGAATTAGTTTACATCCAGAACATCTTCAACAATCTTTTCCCTCAACTGCCATTTTGACAGGTAGAATGGTGCTGTAGGATCTTTCCAAAGATTTTCGAACTTGTCCTAATTCATCACGTACCCTTCAAGCTGTTCTTTTATTTCCAGCAATCCATCTCATGGAAACTGTAATTTCTTATTTTCAAGTAGTTTCTAATTCTGAATTATAAAATCTTTTCAAATAATGCTGTTTTTTTGGCACTTGGGGTTGTAAGGGTTTGTACCCTGGTCATTGGGTAATGAAGTTGTTTTAATGGTATTTTCAAAGACTGAAGGATGAAGAGTATCAAAGCCATACCTGTCCTCAAAGTGATCAACTCCCTTAAGTGCACAATAGTTTCAAAAGTATCATCTTCCAAACTCTCAATTTGCTCCAAAGTAATTATGTTGCCTTTTAATAAAATTTGATAAGCTGGCCAATTAAATTCAGGCTTGTAAAAGCTGAATTTTAGAAGACGAACCTCAAAATTGGAACCAGGATGTTAATATTAGCAAAGCAGTTCCACAAAGATGCTGACTTGGAATGTTGACATGGCATGATATCTGGTAGTAAAAGTAGACACGGTGGTCAATTGTAACATGGTTGAAGGCTGGTTTGTGGCACTGATTGCCAGGTGATGTTAGCAACATTATACAGAAAGGAAGAGACAGGCCTGGGGAAAATGCCATGAAATGACCGTACTCATGCAACTGTTACTTGTTGACAGAACTTCAACTAGAAGAGAATCCCAGGTCTGCGAATTAATGAAGATGGTATTTAATCAAGCCAATGGCTGAATCAATGCAGATCAAACACACCTTTGTTTCAGGGGCTCTCTCTCTCTGTTCTCTGTTTTGGGTAGACAACCACCATTGGAGCCCCCTTTCTTAGTAGATTAAAAACCTCTCTTTCTTATTCCTTTCCAGGAAGAAAATCACTCAAAATCCTTGCTATTGGATAAAATTGCTAATTTGCAAATCTCCGACAGTTTTTATTCTTGTTGATGTAGGATGAGTAATCCAAATATCCAAAATCAAATTTCTGGGTAAACAATTTGACTTCTTAAATAGCAATGAAATACACATATATTTAGAAAGTATTATTAATTCCTTGTTTAAAGCACCCGTAAAATAACTCAAAAAGTATTTATAACTAAAGAATCAAACCATGTAATATAAAATAAAGTCCTAGCTAACTTGAGCTCTGAACTAGCATATTGCGTTCCTCCACTATATATGCAATAAATAATGACAATTTGACGCAGTATTATTTGTTAAATTATTTCAAGTATATCATGGTTATCATTAAAACCTTTTTACAGGGCCATTGAGCATCCAACTTATTCAGCACTTACAAGACCGTTATGTGATTTGAGTTCACTCGTTCCTCCTCAAGTGGTTGCACCAAACAAGAAACTTAGGGTACGCAACTGATTTCTGTGTTTTGAACCTAGAGTTTTAATTAGTAGTCCCCCTCCCCCTGTGAAAATATAATTATTAGTCTTAGTGCAACGTCCATTTGCTGTTAATTTTGAAATAAAGTAACATCGCAAAAGCCTTATCGGTCATTTCAAGAGTTACAGAAGAAATAAATTTAGATAGATAACTAAATGGTCAGGCTCTGTTGAGTGATTTTTAGTTTCTTCTGTAAGAAGCTCAATTGATGATATAGAAGAATGCGTTGGGACCTTGTTGGCCAACCTCTGCCAGCAAGACTTTGTGCAGATGAGTTTAATTTCCTTGTCACTTATCTCTGAACTTTTAGACTAAAGTACTAGAAACCTAAAAATTAAACTTTTTACAGCTTATGTAGTAAAGGAATACAAATTTCTACCCTGAATAGTTATATACTTTTTGGACTTTATATCATTGTCATTCTTTGTCTATAGCTTGATATTTTCTTCCTTTCTTCTTCCTCCACACCACCTTATCTGTTCTACAAGGATATCTGTTTCCACTCTTAAAAGTTTCTACTGCAGGTTTATTGCATGGTTGCACATCCTTTACAGCCTCACCTTGTTGCTACTGGGACCAATATCGGAATAATTGTTAGTGAATTTGATGCTAGATCTCTTCCTCCCGTAGTTCCTCTCCCGACGCCACCTGGAAGTCGAGAACATTCTGCTGTGTACATCGTTGAAAGGGAATTGAAGCTGTTAAACTTTCAGCTGTCCAACACAGCAAATCCATCGCTTGGAAATAACGGATCCTTGTCTGAAACAGCAAAGTTGAAGGGGGATTCGTTTGAACCATTGCTCGTGAAGCAGATTAAAAAGCACATTAGTACACCTGTTCCACATGATTCATATTCAGTTCTTTCTGTAAGCAGTTCGGGGAAGTAAGTAATATCTGGCTTTTGCTTAAAGATGATTGTTGTTGCTTTTCAAAGTGACTATTTGAACAAGTGTAGTATTTTAAGTGGATGCATATCAAATGTGATCAAGGTTATAATGTATATTTTATCTACCTTGAACTGCTAGTTCCTTTGTGTGCTCCCAACGCAGGACAAAAAAGGAAAAATATACTCTTGTACTAGTTAGCTATAAATACATCCTGCTTTGCCATATGCTTGCACATATGTTATGCTGAGATGGGAGAAATTTTAGCTAGAATATGTTTCTATCCTTACCTCTGAAGCTGAGCTGTTTCACTATTCCACTTTTATTTTATTTTTGGTTGATTGTCTATTCTCACAGAGGAACTTATATGCAGGTATCTTGCAGTTGTGTGGCCTGATATCCCTTATTTCTCAATCTACAAGGTTAGCGATTGGTCCATTGTTGATTCAGGAAGTGCAAGGCTTCTGGCTTGGGATACCTGTGGTGACAGATTTGCTATATTAGAATCTGCTTTACCTCCTAGAATGCCTGTTCCCACCAAGGGCAGTTCATCAAGAAAAGCTAAAGAGGCAGCTGCAGCTGCAGCTCAAGCTGCAGCTGCTGCTGCTACAGCTGCTTCTGCAAATGTTCAAGTTCGCATTTTGCTGGATGATGGAACATCAAACATATTAATGAGGTCCATAGGTAGCCGAAGTGAACCGGTATCTTGATCTCCTTGCTTAATGGATATAATTTCTTAATTTCAATAGAATTAGCCTCAATTTTGATACATTGGTTCTTCAATTTTAAAGAGAGATGGTTTCTTACTGCCAGGTTGTAACTTACAATCTTTTCCAAAAAATAAAAAATTTTATAGTTTTCCTCTTACAAGGGGGATATCAATAATGTTACGTATGTTCGTTTTTCATTTATAAGAAAATCGTAAAGTAAGGGTCTCGAATGGCTTGCTGAAAGAGTTTTATCTTCCAGCATTGAATAGCAGTATTAAGTTTTAATATTGTCAAATTTACATGTGTTTCTCAGTTTGGTCCTTTCCATGTTTGCTGCATTTCACTGGTCAGATCCCTCTCATAACTTGAAAGTTCCTCTTCTAGGTTATTGGCCTACATGGAGGGGCACTTCTTGGTGTTGCTTATAGGACATCTCGTAGGATTAGCCCTGGTGCTGCGACAGCTATATCAACTATTCAGTCTATGCCTTTGTCTGGGTTTGGGGGTAACAGCTCTTTTTCGACTTTCGATGATGGATTTTCTTCTCAGAGATCTCCTGCTGAGGCACTGCCTCAAAACTTTCAGCTATTCAGGTGAAAATAATTATTTTCATGCCTTTATTCCATAACACTATAATACTACAGTTTCTGGTTAGGGATTCCAGCCACCATGTTTTGGCTCAAGTTTTGAGCGCTTATACTTGGTGCCACATTAGTGGAGATTTGATATAAGTCCACGTCACTCTTCTGCAAACCTAGATAAAGACTAGGTGAAACACGATTTCTAGGATTCAAACTAATATTGATGGTGTTGATACATGGAATTGGGATTAGTTTTGCTTCACTAAATCCCAAAAGAAAGCATAAATGGTGAAACTTCATACTCCTATATATCTATAAGGATTTGAGATCGAACATAAAAACTTCCCAAATTTGACTTTTGAAAGTTGAAAGAGTACTTCTTGTTATGTCCTTCAATCTAAGCCATTGTATGTATAATGTGTGTGTATAAATTGTATATCAGTGGTTCCTACTTCTTTAGAGTTTTTGTTAGCTTGGTCCTGAAATAAGTGCTTACAGACATCTCTGTTTTCTTATATCTACTGCATCTTACAGCTATTTATATTTTCCTATGCTATCTAAGATAATATGTGGTATCCTTTTCATCAACGTAATAATTGATTGAAGTTATGATGGCACAGTTGGGAAACCTTTCAACCAGTTGGTGGTCTTCTCCCTCAACCAGAGTGGACTGCATGGGACCAAACTGTTGAGTATTGTGCTTTTGCTTATCAGCATTATATTGTCATCTCTTCATTGCGTCCCCAGTACAGATACCTTGGAGATGTTGCAATTGCCTATGCCACTGGCGCTGTATGGCAACGGCGACAATTATTTGTGGCAACGCCAACTACCATCGAGTATGATATGGTTATTTATTCAGATATTTTGTTTAAGTTGAAATTACTGTTTTCTTTTGCTCTCCATATTATCCACATATTTGGTAAGGGATTTTTATAAAAATATGGTTATAACTAGTTATAGTTCCTTGCTGAAATGGAAATGACTGAAAGGACCAATTTTATGGAAAAGTTACGTTGCATTGAAGTAATACTAAATATAAAGATATACAATGTAATTAATCACTTTATACTCTCCAATCAACATTTGCAGTTAAATTTCATATAATGTTTTGTAGGCGTTTTATTACATGTGCAGTATTTTAGTTTCATTTAGCTTTTCTGCCCTAGGGTTTAATTTGTTGGATTATGGTTTTTAATGGGATGAGTAGGAAGATATTTTTTGTTTTCTTGTAAGTTTTTTCGTTGTAATTTTCTTGCGTATTACTTAATTTCCTAGTCCTAGTTGGTTGGATGGTATTACCAAGAAACCTTAGAAATTTCAATGCAGTATTCATATTTCGATAAGCAATCATTAATATATTTGTCAGCATTTTCGAGTAGTGATAAACTTTTTGTGTGCTCTCTCTTTCAGAACTTTTTCTCTCTACTGTAATCCCATGTTATTGTTTACAGCACATTATAGCAACCATATCCTCATCTTTTTGCTGCTCACCAATCCCAACTACCTTTTGTTTTTTGTTCTGTCTCTGAGGTTAATCCTCGATAGAATCAAACCTTTACCTTCATCTCAGCTTCAATCATAATAATTCCTCCTGTACATCCTAAAATTCCTAATTTTGATTTCTCTACCGTCTATAATCCATAAGTTGGAAAAGTTTCCCTCAATATGTCCTAGATCAAGGTTACATGTCAAGTTACTGCACCTAACTTGCTTTGAAGTATCTCTAAACTAAAACATTTCCCTGAAAATGCCAACATGATATTTTGGTCATGTAATTTATTTTTTATAATAAGATTGTACTTTTTGTTACTCAGATAAATTAGTTGAGTTGTATAGAATTGATTTGCAGAAATTGTCATTTATGGTACTAAGTTATTTTGAAAATTTTCAGGTCTGATTTTAATTAGATATGGCACTAATTGTGTGGGACGATCAGCTTTTTTCACATTTTCCCCTTGTATGCATGATTTTCTAATAGCCTCTAATTGATTTTAGGAAAAAAGATGCTAGTGGTCACCTGTCATCATTTTCCCTCACTTCATTTTTAGAGCAATATAATAGAACAAAGAAGAATTTAGAGCCTTTAAAGCATTGAAAGCTATTAATAGGAGCCATTCTTGCTTGTTATGCCCCCCCCCCCCCCCCCCTTGATTTTTTTGAAAAAGGTTTATTTTTTAATAGTTGCACAACAACAAGGGTTTTGATAAACAAATTACTGATTCTGCAATGCACGGTCTTTGTGCTGCAATTTTCAGATGTGTTTATGTGGATGCTGGAGTTGCACCCATTGACATAGAAACAAGAAAGAAGAAAGAAGAAATGAAACTAAAAGAGGCACAGGCAAGAGCAGTTGCTGAGCATGGAGAGTTGGCTCTAATCACTGTAGATGGTCCCCAAACTGCTACACAAGAAAGAATAACATTGAGGCCGCCTATGCTACAGGTTAGAATTCTGTCTCTATTAGTTGGTAACTTTTGGCTGGTCGTCATTAGTGTAGGCAGTATGCAAATTCCTGTTGTGTTACACTCTTATGATTCCATTTTTTTATATTCTCTTTCAGCAACTAAATGAACATTTTCCAAAACGACCTCGTTTTATGATAAGAAAGTCTAGTAGGAAAGTAGTAATGTTAGGAAAGAGAAAGGTTGAAAATTTTCTGAAGTTGTAGACACTTCTCTTCTGACAAGGATATAAGTGAATCAAGATGCTTAATATGTTTTATGAGATGTAACTTTGAACTTGTCTTGGAAAAAATGTTTGCATTATCTTTTGTTTCTGATGTTTCATATTGGTTTGTTTTAAAGGTTTGTATGTCATATTCTCTTTTTTTAACTTTGCTATCCCCTAGGACAGAAAATTGTATTATTGACACCGACAGGTGCCACACTTTTTCTTCAGAAGTTAATAAATAACCACATAAAACTTAGCTTTTAAACAATTCGCTGTTCACAAAATTGATAAGCTTTATAATAATCATTTTTGTGCCTCTCATAAGAATTTAGAATGATGTGAATATTCGTCTACTATTTTCTTCAGGCATATAGTAGCATTTTGTGCTTTATGACATGGCTCAAGATTTTTCAAATCTAGTTAAACAACTGTACCCTATTAGGTAACACTCAATTGACTCGTTAGTAGAATCTGTTTTTTTTTTTTTGAAATCTTTTTGAAGAGGAAAGGGGGGGGGGGGGGGGGGGGGGCTCAGTGGGCTCAAGATATGTTAACATATATTTAAGTGGCTGATTCAGTATGTTATGCCTTAATGTTTCTCTGCTACTGTCTATAATCTAATTAAGGGTCTTTCCAGGTGGTTCGATTAGCTTCTTTCCAGCATGCTCCTTCCGTGCCACCTTTCTTGTCATTGCCAAAACAATCTAAACTTGATGGTGATGATGCAACAATCTTAAAAGAGATGGAGGAAAGAAAGGTTAATGAGATAGCTGTTGGTGGTGGAGGGGTCTCAGTAGCAGTTACTCGTTTCCCAACTGAGCAAAAACGGCCAGTGGGACCACTAATTGTGGTTGGTGTAAGAGATGGAGTCCTTTGGCTCATTGATAGGTAGCTTGACCTCCTTTCTGAGAAATTCAACTGCTGGGGCAAGAATTTCATCACTATTTATTTTTCTTGATAATTTTTTCAGTGTCCTCTGAGTATGTTTGGTGCAATGATGATGGAGTGGATGCACATTGCACAAATATCATCCCATCTCACCCATCATCCTTGCACCAAAAACACCCTCTTTGTTTTGTGATTACTGAGTGGCCTTTTAATTGATTGTGAGGGGATAAATTTTGTATACTGCAAAATAGGCATAGTTGATGTTTTGCTTTCTGAATTTCAGTGCTGCATTTTACTGGTATAACTCTGATTATTACTGGAGAGGGACAACTTCTCAATAATTAGGCATGTCTGGTTGACAGTAGTTGAAATTATATTTTTAGCCGCTTGTGTGCTTATTTTGCTTTAAACCAATTCTTTATCAATAAATATCCTCGATCGTCTATATTTGCATGGTATTAGTTTTCAACATTCACCACTTTCATTATTGTGATGTACCTTGAAAGCCTTTGATCTATGGTTGCTTGATCTTGATCATATAAATTATCTACGCAAGAGCTTGCTCCTCTGGGTGGTTTGTTGATTAGAAACAAATGATTTTCATTTTGCGCCCTATGTACATGTAAAGGTCGGTTGCATTATCCCGTGTTCTAATTTATATTATAAACTATAGATTCTCTTAATTACTGTTTATAGGTACATGACTGCTCATGCCTTATCGCTGAGCCATCCTGGTATTCGTTGTCGGTGTCTAGCTGCTTATGGAGATGCTGTTAGTGCAGTAAAATGGTATTGTGATTCTCTTTTCTATTTTAAATGAGACTACAATTTCTGTAATCTAATATTATATTTGTCTGCAGGGCAAGTCGACTTGGCAGAGAACATCATGATGATTTAGCACAATTTATGCTTGGAATGGGCTACGCCACTGAAGCACTACATTTACCTGGCATATCTAAGAGGTATGTCTTGCCTACTTTTACGTGATTTCTTGGATATTCATGGTGTTTATTGGTGGGTTTTGTTCTGTTCTGTTTTGTTTTGTTTTGTGTGCATGTGTTTTTAATTTTTTTTCTTTCAAACTTTTAAATGAGCTTCTGGAATTGTGTTTTTAACAATTTTCTATGTTAGATCTCTCTCTCTCTCTCTCTCACACACACACACACACACATGCATTTCCGTTGTTGCTTTCTGCTATCCTTTGTGGTTTTCTGTAGACCAGATTTTACTTGTCATTGCATCATGTGTGCATGTAGTTCATCATTATTTTATGTTGGTACACCCAAGCATGAGGGGATTTTTTTTTTTTTTGGTTGGAGGGAATGAGATTGGATGAGGTACTATTTCAGGAGATTGTGGGAAAAACCTAAAGAGTTTAGAAATGGAAGAATAGGCAACTGTTGAAGCCCTCAAATATCACTGGAGGACAATGATCTGGAGATGTATGGTTTTTGCTCTTTTGAGTTAATTTTATTCAAACTCTGAGGATGTGGTAGTATTTGGACTAGGAATCAGACAGGTTTAGATAGTATAGAAAAGCCACTGCCTTGGGAACTCAAATGTCATGAAGCTTTATTTCCTCAAATTGGAGTCTGCAATTTTTTTTCTTACAAACATCTTTATTCTGAAATGGGTGTATGTCATTCACTAAGAGAAAGTTTAAGCCACATAAACACCATGTCAGACTTTGTTTTAAAACAAAGGAAAGTTATTAATGGAGGGTCCTATAATGAACTTCCAACTGAAGCATTTATAGTCTGTTTATCAACTCATTCTGTATTATGTTTTTAATCACCTGTTTAAAAGAAGGATTTTTTTCATGATTGTATACGTTGATCCATGATTGTATTGAATTGATCAAGGGGGATTGGATTTCTGAAGTTCGACACATTTGTCGGGAGGGGAACCAATGTGCAGACATGCTGGCTTCTTTAGCTCATTCGGCACAACATGGAGTTACCTTTTGTGTTGATCCCCCTGACCAACTCATTCCTCTCCTTGCAGAGGATCGAGCTGGGACTGGGGTGGTTTGTTTGTAACCTTTAATTTTGTGTTCTTAAGTAGCCAAAAAAAGAAAAGAAAAAAGGAAGGATTTTTCTGACCACCTTGTCTTGCTTTGTATGGTGGTATTCATCTTCTTTCATGTTGAGTCACCTGACCTTTTCATAAGTCTTCTTCAAGATAATCCCAGTTCAACCTTTCTTTCAGCAGAAATTTTAATTTTGTTGAATTCCTCTTCCTGCCAAACCTTTAACAGCCTCATTTGGTTTGCTAAGGCTTACAACTATGCTGCCCTTCATACTGACAACCACCCATTGACACCAAAAATAGAAGCAAAATGGTCTACTGGATCTAGATATTATTTTCTGCCACTTTTGAGTAATTTACTTGAGGACCACCAAAATTTCATAAGATTTGCTTTTGTGTAAGTCAGCTTAACAGATTTCATCCAATTGACTGATGGAAAAATGATGTACCCATCATATAAAATGCCTCATTATATGAAAATTCAGTCTTTGTTTTCCTATTTCCTACCTTTTGCAGTTCTCCCCATTTTCACCAGTATTTTGGCCTTAATGAAACTTTATAATATTACTTTCATCTTAATCTGTCACAGGCTGTCACTAAATTTATTAAAAGCCAACTGCTTTTACCTTTTCTGTGGAAGAGTTGTTGTAAACTAACATTTATTAATCATGTCCATTTCCAACCCCATTAACAAGAGCTCATGGTTCTCTCTTTTCTCTTTTTCCTCTGTGTCATCTATTTTTGTTCCATTCATTAATATAGGAATCAACTCTAATGTAGAACTTTTGGCAGAATGCCGTCATATGCCTAATCAATCCACAAGCAAGTATATATTGTTTTGGGTATGAACTCTACATTTTACTGTTCCTTTGAATTAGCAGCTTCAGTCTCCGAAGTATATACTAGCCAAGTAGCATCATGAAAAATAAGTGAAATATCACAGTTATGTAAGTTATTCTGTTTTTCTCTGCTATTGAGGCCGCTGTTTGCTCAAGGAACAAGAGGAAAGTTGATGCTGGAAGTACCATGCCAGTCAGACTTTCCATTGAACAAAAGCATTCTCCATGACCATGAACTAAATTTCTGTACTTTATACTTGTGCCAATCAAAGGGCAGCAAGTGCCCTCTGTTAGTCTTGCATTGCATTCCTATTTATGAGATCTTCATTTACATTTCTACCCTATGTTTACAGGCTGGAGTTTGATTTAGCCATGAAGAGTAACGATTTGAAAAGAGCTCTACAGTGTCTACTTACAATGAGCAACAGTAGGGACATAGGGCAGGATAATCCAGGGCTTGATTTGAATGATATCCTCAATGTAACAGCTAAGAAGGAAAATCTTGTTGAGGCTGTTCAAGGAATAGTAAAATTTGCAAAGGAGTTTTTGGACCTTATTGATGCTGCTGATTCTACTGCCCAGGCTGACATTGCTCGTGAAGCTCTTAAAAGATTAGCAACTGCAGGCTCAGTGAAAGGAGCTTTACAGGTTCATGAGTTAAGAGGGCTTGCTCTTCGCCTTGCTAATCATGGAGAATTGATGTGCCTGAGTGTATGTTGCAAGTTTATATTTTCTCTTGTGAATTGATTGTTTGAGTTGTTTGATGCATTCCAATAGATTTTCAGAATTCTGTGTGTCATTTCCTTTATTTGAGCTGTTACTAAATGAATTATAATTTTTTTTTATTGTTTGAAAGTAGAGTTTTACCATTTTTTCTATTTGACTTTTTAACTGAAAAGGGCATTGCATTGCTAGAGTCATTGGCGCGACCAATATATAATTTACCAGATTATTCTGGCATGATAAAGTTATGAATTATGTGTTTGGCATTCTCTGTTTGATAATGTTTTGTTGAAAGATGTTCTATCTGATTGCAGGGTTTAGTGAATAATTTGATATCTCTCGGATTGGGACGTGAAGCAGCATTTTCAGCTGCAGTGTTGGGAGACAATGCTCTTATGGAGAAGGCGTGGCAGGATACTGGAATGCTTGCAGAGGCTGTCTTACATGCACATGTATGTCTTGGTTCATGTAGAAAATATGTTTTTGATCCAAATCATGTTTCTTTCCTTCTGACCCATCTAAAATTTCTTCCAGGCTCACGGGCGACCAACATTGAAAAATTTGGTTGAGGCTTGGAACAGAATGTTACAGAAGGAGGTGGAGCACACTCCGTCAGGAAAGACAGATGCGACAGCTGCATTTCTGGCTTCTCTTGAGGAGCCCAAACTTACAAGTTTGTCAGAGGCAGGGAAGAAACCACCAATTGAAATCCTTCCTCCTGGGATGTCAGCACTTTCTGCTTCAATTACTATTAAGAAAAAACCTGCTCCTATGACTCAAACTTCACAGCAGCAACCAAGCAAACCATTGGCACTGGAAGGACCATCTCCTAGTGGACCGGCTGAAGCACCAATAGGTGTAGCACCTACTGGAGCAGGTGAAGCAACAGTAGGTGCACCTTCCAATGGATCGGCAGCAGCACCTGGTACACCAATAGGAGCACCACCTTCTAGTGTACCAGCTGCAGCGCCTGGCACACCGATAGGTGCACCACCACCTGCTCCATCAGATGCAGCATCAATAGGTGTACCATCGACATCAAACTCAAGTGAACCTGCTTCAGATGATAAAGCCCCTAATTTATCCTCAGGAAGTAATCCAGAAATGATCGCTTCAGCAGAAAATAATCCTGCAACATCTACAAGTGATACACCGGCACCAGATACAACTCTGGCAGACAAACCAACGGCTGAGGCACCAACTGTGAACCAGATAACCGGACCAACTGTGAAACCAGATAACCAGGAAACGAATGTTCTGACTACATTGCCAACAAGTGAACCACTTGCTTGAGTTTGTTGGGACTATAATAGTGATTCTTTTTATTCCAGTTGTGATACTGTTTTAACAAGTGAACTATTATGATCCTGGATTTGATTGGGAAAAGATAGAACATTTTTAGGAAGGCTGATGTGAATATAGTTGAGGATTTGTCTGGACTTTGGAGCAAGGAGGAAGAAATACCTTATAGTGGATTTGGGATGCTCAAAAGCATTAAGTAGGATTTTTATTTATTTTTGGTCGGAGTTCGAGTGCTCGATTTAATTGAATATACTTGCATTTCTCACTCGCGCATGTTAGACGAAAAGCTCTGGAGCTGTTGATATAAGTTGTTTGTGTTGTAGGAGAATGTGTTTTAACTTATAAGTGCGGCTGAGAATTTATTGAATTCAATTTGCTTTGTGTAATTTGAATTTTGTTCGGAATGTATAAGAAGTGTAGTAGAGCATGCTAAATGATAATGTCATTTCAATTTCTTAAAAAAGCCACTGTATTGAAGTCTTGGGGAACAAAATATTCGTGGTAGTTGTGAAGCCCTGTAAGCTTCTTTTGTATAAAATACTCAAACCAAAATTTACACTGCCTTCTCTTGGTACGATACTAGAAAGCAAAAGCAATGATGTAAAATCTGACCCAGCCCATAACCCGCTGAGGTTGTTGGGTCACGGGCCAACCGGGTTACGGGCCAACCGGGTTACTCAGGTCAATAAATCGGGTTAAATTAATGTATTTTTTTAAAAAAAATTTAGTTTCCTATAAGACAAATGTGAAATATAGTAAATATATAACAAAAAAAATGAGTTTGGTGCATTGGTTAAGGTACATATTTTTACAAAACAGAGGTAATAAGTTCAAAACTCACAATTTTCGATATTTTTTCAAATATACAACTGGTCGGGGTCTGAGCTAATCGCCGGTCAACCTAGATTTTGACTGGGGTAACATTCCCTCGGGTGACACCCCTCTCCGACCCGAAGAGGCCACTAGGTCTCGGGTTAATCGGGTCTGACAACATTGTTAGAAAGTGAAATTTAGGAAAGATAATAAGCCGCGGCCCGGAGAGGCCATTGGATTCCGGGTTAATCAGATCTCCCGATCGGGTTGGGTCTGACAACATTGCTAGAAAGTTGAATTTAGGAAAGATAATAGCCCCAAGTAACTAATATTTGGATGTTAAATGTATGAAGAAAAAAAGTATGCTTTTTATTTAACTAGAATGAAAAAAAAAGCATTGGCTCAGCTAATTTACCGCCTTCAATTAGGGGGACTTGCCGTCTTTTAAATTTACTTGAATGCTTTAATTTACTTTATATCTATAAATAAATAATTAAAAAAGGAAAAGAAAACAACAAAAGCATATGTAAATTAACAATGTCGTACAAAAAACAGACAACATGATGAAAGAAAAGCTTTGATTGATGATAACCGATGACCCACGAGTGTTTTAATTTACTACTCCCTTCCATTCAAAATAAGTGAAACATTTTGACTTTTGCAGTTTTTTAAAAGAAGTGAAACAATTACAAAATCAATGCAATTTTAGTCTTTTTTCCATATATACCCCTAAGTATTAATTAAAGTGGTTGAACTTTTAAATGATCTTGGAAAGTTGGGAAGGGAGAGAAGATTTATTAATTAATTGTTTATAAAAATTTTTACAAGGGTAATTATGCCATTTTAAGTGAGTTTTTACTAAATTTAAAACCAACTAATCATTGCCTTGGTCTGTATAATATTTCTAGTGTTTCACTTATTTTGAATGGGAGTGAGTAAGAAATGCTTTTGTCCTTTAGCTTGCTTGTTTTGGTGTCTTTGTTTGTTTTAAGCCCAGTAATTGTTTTTGTATTTCCGACTAATAAGTGTTTAATAGGTCAAGGGTCTTCTTCTTGGGTTGGGGTTGGGGGAGTGCTAGGTTCAAAAGGATAAAAGATTGTAAAACTAAGGAAAATGTAAAACTGAAAATGAATAACAGTGGTTGAAATTCAAGCTTAATTCATATTGGTTGATTGCATTTTCATTGATTTATAAATAGTTCAAAGTTTACAAGTGGTTCAAATGTAATCATGAGATTAAAATTGAAATTACAAGTTTACAAAATCAGATCAATAATGCAACTTAAAAGTTAAAAGCATAATTTTCATTGGTTCAAAGGGAAGGCAAGCAGCTCGAGGTTAGCCACTTGCTTCTACAGCTGCTTGCTTGCTACATTAATCCCCTTGCAAATTCATTGGAGTTTAAAGGCTTTTCATTGGTTGAAACTGGTTGCAAACCTTCTGCTGTGTATGAACAAACTTAGAAGCAATCTGCAACTTGAAAAACAGTAGAAACTAACTTAACTAACTTGAAGTGGAGCTGTTTGTGCAACTATCTCCAACAAACTCCTCCTTAGTTGGACAACAGCAAACACAAAGCTCTTTCCTTGGCTTCAAATCATCATCAATCTTTTTCAAAATATGTTAAACTCCTCCTTCATTGCTTTCTTCAAGCTTTAGATAAAAACTTCTATCTATCATTGGCAGGGTTAGTACCTCAAGACTAGAGGGCTCAAAAATAGTACATGACTTGCCCTTAAATAGAACAGAATAATCTTTTTCAAGCAACTGGCCAATGCTTACTAAATTTTGAGAAAATTCAGGCGGGATAAGAACATTTGAAATCAACTTAGTACCTGATGGAGTTTTTACCAACATATCACCCTTACCAATGACCTTTAATTATCTTCCATCAGCAATCCTCACCCTTGACTGGTAAGTTTGTCCAAGCTTTTATACATGCTCTCATCTGCTACCATGTGGTGAGTGCATCCACTGTCAATGAGTCAAGCTGATTTGTTTTGATCTTGTGCAACAAAGTAGCTAGCAACAAACAGTTCCTCATCTTCTTGGTTGCTGCTTTCTTCAACTTGTGCTTGGTTTGCTTGCTTTTTCTTTTTGTTTTTGCACACTTTCTCAACATGGCCAAGCTGTTTGCAAGATTTGTAGATTGCATTAGGCATAGCTAGCAATACTTTTGTTGATGGTTTGTCTTGTCGCAGTGAGGACATGGAGGAAACTCCTCCTTTTCATCAACTTCACTTGCTTCGTAAACCTGTTTTGCCTTCCCTTTCACTTTAGACACCACCATTGCACCTTCTGTTTATAGCATCTGCCTATTGGCTCTTCTTTGCTCAACTTCATACATGGCATTCAATAGCTCTTTCAAGGAAACTGAATTGTATCTGAGATCATTTATGTGGTTGCTATGGTGTTTTCATACCTCTCTCGGAGAGTACTCATGATTTTATCAACCACCCTTCCTTCTCCAAAGTTTGTATCCCCAAGGATCCTGATTTTATTCACAACTGTCATGATTCTGTCAGCATATTGCCTCAGTTTCATTGTCATGCATTCTGAAATTTTCGAACTGCCTTCTAAGGTTGATGTGTTGTTGCCTTCTGGTTTTGTCAGTTCCTTGGAATTCTTCTCTAAGATGGTTCCAAGCTCTTCAAGGTTGGTGGTAGCAGTCATGATCCTGGAGAAAATATCTTCAGAAACAGAACTCTAAAGGATTTTGAGTGCCTTGAACTTTTTTTTACAAAGCAATATGGTATTGCTTCACATCTTCCTTTGTCTGAAGGGCAAGTGGAGATGGTTCCCTTCTAGCTTCAATCATGTCCCATAGACACAAGACTTGAAAATGAGTTTTCATTTTAATGTGCCATATGTGGTAATTTTCACCTTTGAAAACTGGAGATGGGGAAAGGTTTGAACTGGAAATTTCAATGTAGTAAGGCTTTGTTTTGGGTGTTTTTGAGGCTTCAGGTTGTTGTTGGTGTTTTTTCCTTTTCTGTAATCTCCATCTTCTAGGTCCCTCAAAGATCTATTATGCTCTTGATACCATTTGTTGGGTTCAAAAGGTAAAAGATTGATAAACTAAGGAAAATGTAAAGTTGAAAATGAAGAACATAGAAGATATGGTTGAAATTCAAGCTTAATTCATATTACTTGATTGCATTTTCATTGATTTATAGATAGTTCAAAGTTTACAAGTGGTTCAAATGTAATCATGAGATTAAAACTGAAATTACAAGTAAGTTTACAAAATTAGATCAATAATGCAACTTAAAAGTTAAAAGCAGAATTATCATTGGTTTAAAGGGAAGGCAAGCGGCTCGAGGTGAGCAACTTGCTTCTACAGTTGCTTGCTTGACCTGCTACATTAATCCACTTGCAAATTCATTGAACACTAAAGGCTTTTCATTGGCTGAAACTGGTTACAAACCTTCTGCTATGTGTGAACAAACTAGTAGCAATCTGCAACTTGAAAAACAGTAGAAACTAATTTAACTAACTTGAAGTGGAGCTGTTTGTGCAACTATCTTCAATAGGGAGACCTCACGCTGACATTGCTAGATGAATGCCTTGCTTGGATTTTTTTGGTAAATTGGGATGCCATGACAGGAACAATTGCTCCCTTGTGTGCAAGCGTTGGTTCCATATGGATTCCAAGTCTAGGCAACGTCTCCTTTTATTTGCTCGCTCTGACATTTCTCCTTTCCTTCCTTCCCTTTTCTCTCTCTTCTCCTCCATCTCTTCCCTCTCCATCAAATGCTCCCGCAAGCTTGTTAGTATAGACGATCACTCCTTGCCTCGCATTCTCTTTTTGCTTCTTTCCTTCAAGAAGCTCAGGCTCAAGGGATGTGTCCATATTACTGACCATGGTCTCATTGCTTTCTCTAACAATCGCCCTCCTCATCTCTCTAAACTCTCCTTTACTTCTTGTGGGATTGGCAGCCAAGCTATTGTCTCTCTTCTCCTCAATTGCCCTTCTCTTAAACTTCTCACTCAAGCGTCTCCGCAAGCTGGACACCCACAACACTACTTTCGACCTCCACAATGACAAGCATAAGCTGGAGAGGCTATGTGTAGACACCTTTTTTTGGTTTGTATCCTTTATTATTGGATTGATTTATCTCTTAGTTCCTATTTAGCAGATCGTTTAGCTCAATTTCTAATTATTTTGACACTTGGATTAGATAGTCCACTATTTTGCAAATTGGTATTTACCTTGTATTTGATTGCATTCATAAATGATGAAGCCATGCAAATAAAGTTTTACATTTCTTCTTTTTCCTTCTAGGCAAGTTGCAGGGTTCCCTAAAAGGAAAAGGGAAATTAAAAGAGAAAAGCCATAAAATCGTGTTTACATGGTCCATTTGGGCAACTTTGGCTTTAGACATTAGATGCACATTCTGCCACGTGCAATAAACAAAAATTGCATTCCCAATTTCCATTCAAAAAGTATTAGAAATTACATTTCAATTACATTCTTTTTACACGGGTCACTAAGGTGCAAAATGTACATTTGTCACTTGCATTTGCAAAGGAAATGTGCATGAGGTGGATGAGCAAAGGTTGGCCACATTACTAACTTTTCTATGCTTGTCTTCAATTCCCCAAGGCATGTGCCAAAACTGAATCTGATACGAATCTAGTTGTAATTGGTCCAAATCCACCATAGAGACCCGCCTAAGATCAACTTGAATCACCAAGCTTCTAGATGTGTATGTCGACAATTTTCACTTGATAAATCTTCCTTCGTTCGTCGGCCTTAGACCTCCAAGTCGACCTGCACTTGAACAACTAAGATCACAAGATTCACAAACAATTAAGCAATCACAACCTAATTGCTTGCTAGGACTCTACAAGATTGAAGAACCCTAAGTTTGCTCAAACTAGAACAAAGAAGCCAAATAATCGATATGGGTGTGTAAACAACTTTATTGATAACTTGACTTGTGTTTACAAGAGGGGGTTGGTCCCTTTATATAGTAGTAGGGGACACATAACCCTTCTCCTAAAACTAAAAGGAAAACATTACATAAAGGAAGGAACAAGGAAATAGCCTACTCCTTGTCCTACTAGGAAAAGTAAATAACATTACATAATTAAGCAAGGATTGGACTTAGTCAAACAAGGCCCAACCCAATGTCTTTTAAACTAAATAAATAACTAATCTAAGATAAAATAAAGGCCCATGAGGCCGAATTACACAATGCCAAAGTCTAATGCTCATCGATTTTAAGTAAGGTAAACACCTTGGAATCGATGGGGATATTCTTGGTGATGTCGACTTCAATGCCTTCCAAATGTTCTTCAATGGACTCTAAACCCCCAAGATGAGATCTTACAAAGCCCAATAAAGCTTCCTTGAACCTTTTAGCCCGAACCCTAGTCATGGGACCTTGCAGAATGGCTAAAGGATCAAATGGCCGGTCTTGTCCGGATGGCCCAATCGATGGCCGGTTGTGGCCGGTTGGTGCGTCAATCGATGGCCGGTTGTGGCCGGTTGCCCCATGCGATATCGCATGCGATGGCCGGTCATGTGGCCGGTGTTGCGCGGCTTCTCCAAGCAATGGCCGGTCACAAGTGCCTCCAACTCCATGCTCCTCCAAGCTAGCATCGATGACATCTCCTTGATCTTCATTGGCTCCGATGGGTTCTTCTAAGCCATGATAAGCCCTTGGCGCATCATCCCCTCTCCCTTGAAAAGGATTTGTCCTCAAATCTGCATCACTATCAAACAATGATAAGTCTGAAACATTAAAAGTAGCACTTACATTGCCATATTCACTAGGAAGATCTAGCTTGTAGGCGTTGTTGTTGATCCTCTCCAAGACTTCGAATGGACCATCTCCTCGAGGTAAAAGCTTAGACTTTCTCTTTTCAGGGAACCTCTCCTTCCATAGATGCAACCAAACCCAATCCCCGGGTTCAAAGATGACTTCCTTGTGCCCTTTGTTAGCAGTCTTCATGTAGTGTTGTGTTTTCTTCTCAATTTGAGCTCGAACCCTAGCATGAAGTTCTCTAACATAATCGGCCTTCCTTTGTCCATCCATGTCGACTTGCACACTCAAAGGTAAACTCAACAAATCCAATGCGGTTAAAGGATTAAAGCCATACACAGTTTCAAAAGGTGAATATCCAGTGGTGCTATGTATGCTTCTATTATATGCAAATTCGACATGAGGTAGACAATCCTCCCAAGTTCTTAAGTTCTTTTTAATTAAAGCCCTAAGCAAAGTAGACAAAGTCCTATTTACTACTTTTGTTTGACCATCGGTTTGTGAATGACAAGTAGTAGAAAATAACAACTTAGTTCCTAACTTAGCCCATAAAGTTCTACAAAAGTGACTTAAGAACTTAGCATCTCTATCACTTACAATCGTCCTAGGCATTCCATGTAGTCTAACAATTTCCTTAAAGAACAAATTAGCTACATTAATGGCATCATCCGTTTTAGTACATGCAATAAAGTGAGCCATCTTAGAAAACCTATCAACAACCACAAAGATAGAATCTTTACCTCTCCTAGAACGAGGTAATCCTAACACAAAGTCCATGCTAATATGAGTCCATGGTTCATGAGGAATAGGCAAAGGAGTAAACAATCCATGCGGTTTAGATGTAGATTTAGCTTGCAAACAAATAATGCAACTAGCAACATACTTCCCTACATCATGTCACATCTTAGGCCAAAAGAAGTGTTCATGCAATATGTCATATGTTCTATCAACTCCAAAGTGACCTATTAAGCCCCCTTTATGCGATTCCCTCAAGAGCAATATGCGCAAAGAACAAGAAGGCACACACAATCTAGATTCCTTAAACAAAAATCCATCATGCTTATAATACTTTCCAAATCCAGAATTTTCACATGCTTTAAATATTTCACTAAAGTAAACATCACTAGCATATAATTCCTTAATATACTCAAAACCAAGAAACTTAGAATCAAGCATGGAAAGTAAGACATACCTCCTTGATAAAGCATCGGCTACCACATTCTCCTTACCTTGTTTGTATCGCACAACATAAGGAAAGCTCTCTATGAACTCGCTCCACTTAGCATGTCTCTTGTTTAGCTTTTGTTGGCCTCTTATATACTTTAAGCTCTCATGATCCGTATGAATCACGAATTCTTTAGGCCAAAGGTAGTGTTGCCAAGTTTGCAACGCCCTCACAAGAGCATACAACTCTTTGTCATAGGTTGGGTAGTTCAATGCAGCCCCATTCAATTTCTCACTAAAGTATGCGACGGGCTTCCCACCTTGCATTAAAACAGCTCCAATTCCAACCCCTACTGCATCACATTCAATCTCAAAAGTATTGTTAAAGTTAGGTAAAACAAGCAAAGGAGCATTAGTTAGTTTATCCTTCAACGTCTCAAATGCTTCTTGTTGTTCATCTTCCCACTTGAATGGTGCATTCTTCTTCATAACACTTGTAATAGGGGCGGCTAAGGTGCTAAAGTCCTTAACAAACCTCCTATAGAATCCGGCTAGTCCATGAAAAGATCTCACTTGTCCAACGTTGGTGGGTATTGGCCATTCTTTGATTGCCTTGATCTTTTCCTCATCAACCTCTATACCTTGCGATGAAACCACAAAACCAAGAAAAACAAGCTTATTTGTGCAAAAGGTGCATTTCTTAAGGTTAGCATACAATTTCTCAACCCTAAGTACATCTAACACACATCTTAGATGCCTAACATGCTCATCTAGGTTTCGGCTATACACAAGTATATCATCAAAATAAACAACAACAAACTTGCCAATAAAAGCTCTTAAAACATGATTCATTAATCGCATGAATGTACTAGGTGCATTAGTCAATCCAAAAGGCATAACTAACCATTCATACAATCCTAATTTAGTTTTAAAGGCAGTTTTCCATTCATCACCCTCTTTCATGCGAATTTGATGATAGCCACTCTTAAGATCAATCTTAGAAAATAAGCAAGCACCATGCAATTCATCAAGCATATCATCTAATCTAGGAATAGGGTGACGATACTTTATCGTGATGTTGTTTATTGCCCTACAATCAACACACATTCTCCAAGTCCCATTTTTCTTAGGAACAAGCAACACAGGAACGACACATGGAGAAAGGCTTTCACGCATGAAACCTTTTTGAAGTAGCTCACCAACTTGTTTCTCCAATTCCTTTGTTTCTTCAGGATTTGTCCTATAAGCTGGCTTATTTGGAATTTGCGCTTCGAGGATGAAGTCAATTTGATGTTCAATTCCCATAATTGGTGGTAATCCACTAGGAATTTCCTCAGAAACACATCTACATAATCACTCAAAAGAGAAACAATGTTGCTTGGAAGCTCGCTTTCCAAGTGGTTAGTGCTCACAAGTGTATATTTAAGCAAAAGCAAGATCAAAACAGAATTATCATTCAAAGCTTCCTTAATCTCACTCTTAGTTGCTAACATACACTCCTTATTAACCTTCTTAGAACTAACATGCTTAACTATATCGCAATAAATTAGCATGATTAGTCTTCTCTTTAGCCCTAAATTCCGAATCTATCTTAGCAAAATCCTCTTTCAATTTCAATTGATCTTTTAAAGCCTCTTGAGGTGATAACGGAATAAAAGTAAAGGGCTTCTTACCACACATAAGAGTATATTGGTTCGTCTCACCATCATGTTGAACTTTGTTGTCATATTGCCATGGTCGTCCAAGTAGTACATGGCATGCTTGCATGGGTAAGATATCGCACAATACATCTCCTTTGTACCTGCCCAAACAAAGAGAAACTAAAACTTGTTTGTTAACCCTAATTTCCTCCTTCTCGTTGATCCAACCCAAACTATAAGGTTTAGGGTGTTTTGTAGTGGGTAATTGCATCTCCTTCACCAAATAAACACTAGCTATGTTTGTACAACTCCCACCATCAATAATCACACTACTAGGCTTCCCATTCGCATACATCCTAGTATGAAACAAGTTCTCCCTTTGGTTGTTCACATCATCTTTCACATAAGCACTCAAAGTTCTCCTAGCAACCAAACTCTTAAGTGCTACACCAACGCCTTCATCACTATCATCACCGGTTTGTACCTCTAATTCATCATCTCCATCACCACTTGATCCAAGCGCAATATATTCATCTTCACTTACAATCTCGCCATTGTCATTAGTAAGCATGACTTTCTTGTTAACGCAACCTCTTGCAAAGTGCCCATATCCTTGACACTTGAAACACTTTACATAGTTCTTAGAAGATGAGCTTGATGAAGATTTAGAATCGGTTTTAGGGGTCACAACCTTTTGCGTAGGCTCCTTTTC
>AWWV01015264.1:0-20674 GCA_001974805.1 Corchorus capsularis
CGGAGTAGTATTCATCAACACTCCTAGTTCCTTGCCTCAAAGCTTGCAATTACTTGGTAGAGACCATTAGTGTAAAAGCTTGGAACAAACCTCTTCCTCATATAACTCTTTAGACATAACCAAGTATTAATCAGCCTTTCCAAGTTTCTTCTTCTTGTTTGCACCAATTGATTCCACCAATTTAAAGCATTCTCCGTGAATTCAAGAGTAGCAATTTGCACCTTCTTTGGCTCGGCATGAGGATAGTAATCAAAATACATATCCAATTTCGACTCCCACTCAAAGTAATCGGATGGAGACCCTCTCCCATTGAATTTAGGGATTTTGTATTTGATGTTGTCCTTAGGCTCCTCTCTTTCAATTCCTCTCCTAGGCCGCATGTTTTCATTGTGAGCTTGTCCACCAAGTTCTTGTTGCCTTAGTCTCTCCATGGGATCGATTCTAGCAATTTGCCTCGGTGGTGGAGGATGAACCTCTTCATTGTTGTGTGCGGCGTTAGCTCTTTGAGGTGGTTGAGCTTGTTGATTTTTGCCATCTCTTACTTGTTGGACTTCATTGGTCAAGGTATCGAATTTAGTATCCATATTGTCCAATCGTTGAATTAGAGTTTGCAACATAGCAGCCACGTTTGGTTCCTCTTATTCTCTTTCCATTATACCTACAAAAAGAACAAAGATTAGTAGTAAAAATTCTCACAAGTGTGTGTGTGCTTATACCTTTGACTTGTGCTCTCGTGTTTGTACTCAAGTACTATGGATTGGCGGTCCACTACTCTCTTAATGATCTCACAAGATTTGCCTTTTACTAGCTTCAATAGGTCTAATAAGAGCAACTCCTAAAGCACTCCTTTCTTCTCGTGACCTACTTGAGGAACAAACAATTAGTAGCAAAGTTATTTGTGAATCAAAAGAAAGTGATCTTAAACCAAACCAAACCACTTAATGCAGGCTCCTTATGTCGAATTCCTTCTCCAAAGTTGCAGCACAAAACTCAATCAAGCACAAATCACAATATCAAATCGGTTAGCGTAAACCCTAGTACCACTTGTCTCCTATTTTGTACCACTTGAATCCAATAGGGTTTGTAACCTGAAATTCTTCAAATCAAATCACAATTAACAGCAAAAGCAATCCAAGGATCTCAATTACACAATCAATTAGAGTTATTGCAACTAGATTAGATCAATTGCACAAGAAAACCCTAATCCCAAAATTTCCCAAACTAAGAACCCTAGTTCCTGGAAAAAATCGATAACAGCACAGATTTTTTGATTTTTTTCAATATTTTCCCCATAAACATCACACCAAAAGAAGTCTAAAACTCAAATTTCACAGCTTTCCGATCTCAAACGAATCCAGAACAAAAATCACAAGTTTCTGGTCGAAATTTTTTTTATTTTTTTTATATTTTTCGATATAACTACTAGTTATGACGAATTCAAATCTGAAATTTCAAAGCAAAAAGATGTAAGATGAATCGGCTATGAATTTTCAAAGTTGCTGATTTTTTTGAATTTTCAAGAAGGGTGGTGCGATGAGTGTGTGGGTGAAATCGATATGATGAATGATGAGTAAAAAGATAGATTTACCGATTGAATATGATAAACCTGGCTCTGATACAAATTGATACGAATCTAGTTGTAATTGGTCCAAATCCACCTTAGAGACCCGCCTAAGATCAACTTGAATCACCAAACTTCTAGAAGTGTATGTCGACAATCTTCACTTGATAAATCTTCCTTCGTTCGTCGGCCTTAGACCTCCAAGTCGACCTGCACTTGAACACCTAAGATCACAAGATTCACAAACAATTAAGCAATCACAACCTAATTGCTTGCTAGGACTCTACAAGATTGAAGAACCCTAAGTTTGCTCAAACTAGAACAAAGAAGCAAAATAATCGATATGGGTGTGTAAACCTCTCAACTTTATTGATAACTTGACTAGTGTTTATAAGAGGGGGTTGGTCCCTTTATATAGTAGTAGGGGACGCATAACCCTTCTCCTAAAACTAAAAGGAAAAACATTACATAAAGGAAGGAACAAGGAAATAGCCTACTCCTTGTCCTACTAGGAAAAGTAAATAACATTAAATAATTAAGCAAGGATTGGACTTAGTCAAACAAGGCCCAACCCAATGTTTTCTAAACTAAATAAATAACTAATCTAAGATAAAATAAAGGCCCATGAGGCCGAATTACACAATGCCAAAGTCTAATGCTCATCGATTTTAAGTAAGGTAAACACCTTGGAATCGATGGGAATATTCTTGGTGATGTCGACTTCAATGCCTTCCAAATGTTCTTCAATGGACTCTAAACCCCAAAGATGAGATCTTACAAAGCCCAATAAAGCTTCCTGGAACCTTTTAGCTCGAGCCCTAGTCATTGGACCTTGCGGAATGGCTAAGGGATCAAATGGCCGGTCTTGTCTGGATGGCCCAATCGATGGCCGGTTGTGGCCGGTTGGTGCGCCAATTGATGGCCGGTTGTGGCGGGTTGCCCCATGCGATGTCGCATGCGATGGCCGGTCATGTGGCCGGTAATGTGGCTGGTGTTGCGCGGCTTCTCCAAGCAATGGCCGGTCGCAAGTGCCTCCAACTCCATGCTCCTCCAAGCTAGCATCGATGACATCTCCTTGATCTTCATTAGCTCCAATGTGTTCTTCTAAGCCATAATAAGCCCTTGGCGCATCAGAATCTGCATGGAAAGGCGACAAGGAAAAGTTGCCAGCTAGGTAGCAAAGAAATTTCATTAAGAAGTGCCAAAAACAAAGTAGAGCACATAGCACGCCATGGTCCTTTTCCCTCAGGCAGTCCTTTAAGGCTGGTTGAAATAAGCAAGGCAGCCAGGACACTTGCTAGCCCCATACCAGACAAAACAAGCAAGCCTTATTGCAATTTTGAGCTAATTCTTCTAGGCCACAACACAAGCCATATGTCACCATTGTTTATGTTATGGAAAATTAAATTTTCATAGGTCACAATGTTACATTGCTAGATACTAGGAACATGTTTCATCTTTTATTACTTTCATCTACCATTTGGACATTGCACATAATTAAGATATATGCATTTTTAACCATTGACACATGCATGAAACAACCATGTCATCATCACATTTTCACACATTCCAGCAAGGCATATTTAGTTAGGCATATTTCATAAGGACACATGCATTTGCATTTTTATTTTTTTACACCATCACATCAAACAAACATGACAGTTTTTCGAAATTTATGTTCTTATCATGTATTTATTCCTCACATACAATCACATTCAAGGCCAAATTATAAATCACAATTGAGCAAAGCAGAAAGCAATTCGGTCCATTTTTGGGCAGCATTTCAAACAAATACAAGAATGAAAGAGAGAGAGACCTCATCCGTGGTGTTGGTAGCCTCTGATAGGTTCCAATTAAGCTTTAAAGTCCAACTCAGCAAGCCATGCAAAAGGGAGCTCATGTGAGCCTTAAAGTTTATGCAAAAACAAATCAGAGACAAAATGGCAAAATCAAATAAAAACAAACAGCACAAAGCAACCAACTGCATCCCTGGCCAACAGTCAAACATGCCCTATGTTACACACTGCCGCACCAACCTTTCTACCAAGCTCAAACCAAAAAACGCAACAAACAGACCAGGGGCAATTCATTCACTGAAAATGGGAATCAAAGAGAAAGGCAAAACTTACCATTCAAAAGCCTGAAAGGAGAGAGGGAATTTAGTTCCTAAAGCTCCTGAACCCTTGGATGAAAAAACAGAGAGCCAATGGTGAAGATCATTTTTTAGCACTCAAAATATAAATACGTGCTTGAAGAAGGACACGAATTTCAAGAGAAAACTAAAATTTCCTAAGTCCAATTCCTAGAGTTCATCATTGAAAAGAAACCTAAACAAAAAAACGAGATTTTGGGAGGCAAATACCTTTCTTAGCTCCTCACCGTGCTTGCTCCTCTGTTCTCTGAAAATTTTTCATTTTTTTCTAAGGTTCAACAGATTTTGGGAATTGGGTTTCGAGTCTTGTGTTGGCGAAATTGATTGAGGGGTTTGGTTTGAAGAGCTTTAGGGAGGCTGGCTTTGGTATTTTAGGTCATATCGCCAGTAGGTTTGGTTTCGAGTCTCTGTGTTTCGGGTTGTTCATTTCGGGTTCAGGTAGCATTGTTTAGGAGATTTGCGGAGCTTTTAGCTGGGGTTAAGAGCAAAAGGGGAAAAGAGAGGTCGTGTGGGCATTTCCGGTGGCTTTTGCGGTGTAATCGAAGGTGGTGGAGTGATTTGCAGTGGAGGATTCTAGAGAGAGAGGGAGGCGTCGAGTTTTGAAGAGAGAGGAAAAAACGGAAAGTGAAGAAGAAAAGAAGAGGAGGAAGAAGAAGGGTACGGGCATCCTTAAACGACATCATTTTAAGCAAAAAGTTTAGTGGTTTTTAGCAAGTTGAGGAGGTAATGTTCCAAAATCTCTCACGTTAGTCCTTAATCTTCCATTTTATTGTTTGAATAAGTTATTCCTTTCCTGTTTTGTTTGATTAGGTCCTTGGTAGGATTATTTTAATTAAATTTAGAGTTAACATGAGAAAAACAATTTTACTTTGCTTTAATTAAAATTCCAAAATAGCTTTATTTTTAAAATAAATTAGATTAAACATCGATAATTTAGGTTCAAGTCACTTTAATTTTAAAACCATCATTTGCATTCACGTTTATTTTCGTATAAATTGTTGCAAATTATTGTTGTCATGCGAATTGATTAAAAGGATTTGATAATGGGATGATTAATTGGGATTTCGACACCTCTTGTCGGTCTCAATTCATCGTTCCTAGGATGGAGTCTTAGCCAGTATTAGTATAAGGCACCCAAACAATGTTGCTCATATAATTATTTGGTAAAATTTGCATTAACCGAAATTCATGCATCACGTACATTCATGCTTATAGAAATTACAATTAGTGATTACTACTAAATTTAAAATCAAAACGAAATATTACTTTCAAAAACTTAAAAGAAAAAGATTTGTGTTTGTCATTATTCTCTTCAAGTTTTCAAATTAAACAAGAGTCCGCTTTTTTTTTTTTTTATTCAAAGCAATGAAGGAGGTTTATAAAATCAAGGATTAAGTTTTACTTAAGAAAAGAAATTTGTCACCAGAACTAAAATGGGTGACTAAAAGGAAAATGATTTTTTTTCGTTTTACTCAAAATTGAATAAAGGTTTTTGCAAGACGTCGGTAATTCAACGAAAATAAAGGGATTTAAAAGAGAAAAAAAGGAAAAAATTTGAATATTAAAGAAGAGTTTCCAACCCTAAATAAAAGATAAAAAGATTAAAAATTCAAAAGTATCAAAATGAATTTCTTTTTCAAAGGAGGTTTCAAAATTCAAAATCAACCAGTTTTGTATCTATAATTTTCAGTTTTCATGGGAAGTTCCCATTAATATTTTTATCCAAAAGGAGTCTAGTTTTTAAAATCCTTACATGAGGAGTCCAGAAGAGAACAAATAGTAAAATAGGGGATAAGAGATTGATCAAGGATCCGGTCGTTTCTTTTACAAACCCAACAATTTTTCTAAAAGACTCAAAACTCTTTTGTGCTTGTGTAATTTTGTTTTCAAAATCAGTAAAAGGGTTTATTTTCTTTAAATCACTAAAAATTTAGGAATAATGACAACCAATGGTAGAAACTAATAGTTAATTCTAGACTAGTCAGTGTCGTCTTTTGACAAGCGTCGTGGGAGTGCTAATCCTTCCCCACATGTACCCCACTCCCGGATCCGTAGAATCTGGTTAAGTAGACTTAATAAGTAGACTGTTTATTAGGTTTAGTGTTATCTTCACCAAGCTTAGGTTAATATTAGGCTTAATAATCCGATAGGTGGCTAATTACATATAGGTAAAAAAGATTAGTGGCAACTCCTCCTTTTAAGTCATTTCGACAGGGTTCTCCGGACCCGAACGTTTCGACAGCTTGACAACTCCGCTGGGGACAGTTAGAGAGTCAAAATGAACCCTGCATTAGAATTAATTAAGGTTTTCATATTTGGTTGTCTTCTTTTTGTTTATTCTTGTTTATTCATGCTCATCTATACATGCTCATATTTTGTATATTCTAGAATCTTTGCTCTTTGCTGTTTTCCCTTAGGGGTAGTTTAGTAATTTGGGTTAGGAATGGTCAGTAAAGGTTTTTTTGTTCCTTCACACATGTACTAATAAACTTGCATTTTCATGAGCTTATATCGGAGCTCCGACCTCTTTTAGGAGGAGGCAAAGTAGCTAGCCCTCATGTAGCGATAGTCTCCATGCGGATTTTTAGTGAAACACCTCCAATCAGACTAAACCCTTTTCATTGAGCCTATTGTCGAAACGTTCGGGTTCGGGGGACCCTGCCGAAACGACTTTCGAAATGAAAGGAGTCGCCACTAATCTTTTTTACCTATGTGTGATTAGCCACCTATCCATATTATTAAGTCTAATATTAACCTAAGCTTGGCGAAGATAATACTAAACCTAATACAGTCGGCTTAACCAGAGTCTATGGGTTCGGGAGTCGGTTACGCTCGGGGAAGGATTAGCACCCCCGAGATGCCCGTCAAACGACGGTACCTGAACGAATCTAGTTGTGTTAGATTCAAATCTACCCTTTGAATAGCCACCAAAGTCGACTTGAAACACCAACTCTCCTAGATGAGTAAATCGATGATCTTCACAAAGCTTACTTCTTCTCTCGTCGGCCCTAAGTCTCCAATTAGACCTGCAATTGAACACCTAAGATCACAAGATTCACAAACAATTAAGCAATCACAACCTAATTGTTTGCTAGGACTTTACAAGATTGAAGAACCCTAAGTTTGCTCAAACTAGAACAATGAAGCTAAGATAATCAATTTGGGTGTATAAACCTCAACTTTATTAATCAACTCAACTTGTGTTTACAAGAGGGGGATGGACCCTTTATATAGGGGAAGGGTCGACGCATAACTCCCCTTAAACCTCCTCATAGGCGGTTTACTGTCGCAACGTGCGGGTCCGGGAGGGGTCCGAACCCTACCGCTGAACGACTTAAGAACTAAAAACTAAGGGAGTCGCCACTGATCTTTTTTTTAACCTAGGTGCGATTAGCCACCTAACAGATTATTAAGCCTAGTGTTAACCTAAGCTTGGCGAAGGTAACGCTAAACCCAATAAACGGTCTTCTAACCAGAGTCCTAAGGGTTCGGGAGTCGGGTACGCGTGGGGAAGGATTAGCACCCCCACGACGCCCGTCAAAAGACGGAACTAACTAGTCTACACTTAACTGTGGGTTTCTATTATTGGTTGTTTCTATCTTTAAATATTTTCATGCCACTTGACTCTCTCATTAACTAACATACTCTTCTCTCCTTTTTTTTTAACTACTATTTTTTATTTACTTCCTCTTTTTTACTCCTGATTACCAATTTTTGCTGACTCCTTTTTACTTTTACTACTCTTAATTACTTCTTTTCCTTTAGCTCTTTTCTACTGATCACTTCTTCTTCTTTTACTCTTCTACTGATTACTTTTCTACTTTTACCCTTTTACTTTTACTGATTGCCTCTTTTACTTTCACTTTACTCTGCTGATTACTTCTTTTACTTTTACTCTTTCACTTCTACTGATTACTTCTTTTACTTTTACTCTTTTACTTTTACTGATAACTTCTTCCTTTTACTGATTGCCTCTTTTACTTTCACTTTACTCTGCTGATTTCTTCTTTTACTTTTACTCTTAATTACCAACTTACTGATTACTACTTTTTCCTTTTTACTTTTACTCTTAGTTATCAATTTACTGATTAATCTCTTTTTTTACTTAATTACTGATTTACTGAATACTATCACCTTGACTCTTAATTATCAATTTACTGACTAATCTCTTTTTCACTTAGTTACTGATTTACTGATTGCTATCACCTTGACTCTTAATTATCAATTTACTGATTAATCGGTTTTTACTTAATTACTGATTTACTGATTACTATTACCTTGACTCTGATTAATCAATTTTCACTTAATTACTGATTTACTGATTACTATTACCTTGAATCTGAATTAATCAATTTTTGATCAATCTTTTTGCTTTACTATTTGCTTCTTTTATTTTCATCTTTACTTGATTACTAATTGGCCCTTGATGCATGGATGCATATGATGCATGTATTCCGGTGTAACAATTATTTTACCGAGTGGTTATACGAGAGGCATCATTTGGGCACCTTCCACTTGATTGGTAAGACCCCCAAACGAATACCTCAAGCCTAGGAAATCCGGGTTAAAACGGACAATGCTGTCAACATTCTAACCGGTTATTCCATCATCGAAATCCATTTATTCGTAGTCAAATGAACAGGATATCAACAACAGTTAAGGAAAAGAAACATGGATGCACGTGTAGCCCACTTAGTTGATTAATTTCTAAAATTACTAAAATTTATTCCATACTAATTTAAAGATATAATTCTAAGTAAAACCTCAAGCCCAAGCTCATAAAGCCCAAATAAAATAAGAATAAAAGGGCAAGGCCCAAACAAACTAGAAAGCCCAACACAAACCAAATCTAACAATAGGAAAAAGCAATTAAATCTAACTAATCAACTATTTGAAAGCCCAAAGCAATTTAAGCCCCAAAGGGAATCCTAAACCATATTTTTTTACTCCAATACAAATTCCAATTTTGCTAATTAATAAGTAAAAAAAACCCAAATTCTAGAACTTACAAGGCTTAAATCCAAGAAAACTTAAATAAACCCCTTTTCTTTATTATTTCATTTCTAGGTTATAGACTTATCTATTAATCAAAATACCCAAACTCTATTAGTAATCTAAATTACCCAAATTACATCAAATTGCTTAACATACTAATTCCTAGATAATTTTTATTCTAAATTTCGAATTATATATATATATATATTTATTTCTACCAAAGATCATTTTTATTCAAATCAAATAATATTAATTTCCTTAAATTAAACTAATCAGGCGCCTAATTGAGCAAAATTAAAACCAAAAGGACCAGATCAAACCAAAACCAGACTTTTATTGAAAACGGAACACGCACTTAATTGAACAAATTAATAAACTATAGGACCAAATTAACCTAAGACAGGGACACAATTGAAGAAATTAAAAGACAATTAACATTAACTAACGGAAAACGTTAAGGCTTATGTCATGCATATAAATACGACTTAATTCTCAACTGAAAAAGTCAGAAACCCTTACCTTTGCCGCCTCTTCCGCTGGAAATCGCATCTACGGTGCCGCCGCCGCCTGAACCCTCGCCGGAGTGGTATTCGAGGCTCAAACTTTACCAGAAGGCCCGCCTCGTCACCCTCTCTCTAGATCTGCTGTCAGTCTCACCGTCCGACGTCCACAACCCCTTAGATCTAACCTGAACCGAACTCGACTACTGACGCTTCGATCTTGGAATCTAGCCGTCAAATCATCACCATTTTCGGGTATGTAGTTTTTCTTTCCCCTTGCTTTCTTTTGACTCTAACGTTTTTTGGATCTAAACTACTTACTACCGTTTTTGCTCTAACCCGAAACTAACCCTTGTTTTTGTTTTTTTTTTTTGCGAGGAAAAATTGACCTAAAGACTAAGGAAGGGAAAACCGAAAGAGAGGGAGAATATCAAAGAAGGACTACGTGGAAAAGTAAACTGGGAAGGTAAAGAACTCCACTTTTTTGGTTTTTTGGTTTTCGGGAAAGAAAAGGTGTTTTTTTTTTGGGTTCTGTTTTGAATTTCTGTTTTGTCTCAAAGGAATGGCTAGGGTTTTTCTATTTATATGAAAAAAGTGGTAGGGTTTTAGGTTTTTTTTGGGATCTCTGTTCTTGAGGTTTTAGGAATAGTGGGCATATATACTGCTGTTAGTCTGAAAAAAAAATGGAAGGCTGAAAATTCATTTATGTTTTAATCTATGGCTCATAAAAAAATCTGTTCATGGGCACCCTTGTCTGTTTTTATTGGTCTGTTTGAATGCTGAAGTGGCATTTCATTTTCCTGTGATTGGCCAGTCTTTTTTTTGAAGCATTTTGATCCTGTAGGCTTATATTGTTTGCTTGTTGTCCTCTGACCTTATTGTAATATCACATTCTTGTTGATGTGTGGTGATATTTGCTTATTGGAATCTTGTCCACCTTAGAACCTTGCCATGTGTCCTTTTGACCTGTGTTTCTCTTGATCTAATGGCTGTACTTGATTCTTGATGATGTGTGTGCCACATGCAATTTTTGCATTACATCACCTTTGCTGAGTTGTGAGCTGAGGTGGCTTTTCCCACTGAATTTATGTTGAACTGGGCTTTCCTTGGCTCCTGATTCGTTGCAGGCTTGTGTGTGCATGTGTCTGCAACCTGTTTAAGTGTGCAGTACACACTTATTTGTGTCATTTTTCTGCTATGATTTGCCTTTATTGCTTAGGGTGCTTTCATGTTTTCCTTGTCACTGGATTGGAGTCTTTCCTGTCTTGTATTCTCCTTTAATGGCTGAGATAAGTTCTTTGAGTTGAGCTGCCTTTTCCTTGGTGTACTGGATTGTTTTTAGAGACAAATTTTCTGCATTTTGTGGATTTGGTCGGCAAGTTTTCATTAAGCCTACTAACCCTCTTCTCCCATTTTTTTTGCTTGTGTTTAATTGCTGTAAACCTCCCTGCTTTGTTCCCTTGTTGTACTGTGGTTGCTGATGTGGCGAGGGGGACCATCCAAGCTTGGTCCCCCAAGTCAAAAAAAGATAAGTTGCCCTCTTAACCTTATTAATCAGTACTTTAATCCCTGTTTTAGCTCTGATAATAGCTAACTTGTGCTTTGAAATTTTGCTTTGCAGGAACCTTGTGGAGATATTTGAAGCTTGGTGAAGGGCAAATTAGGGAAAGAAGAAAAATGAACTACATGATTTACTTCTGATGCAAATTCTGTATTATTATATTTATTTATTTCTGCCCTAAGATGGCATGTAATTCTTGTATTATTATTATTATTATTATTATTATTATTATTAAAATAAAATGACATGCCATTTCTTGCATGCACCACATGCTCATACCCTTAAGGAATAGGCCTAAAAGAAAGTGCAATGGCCCATAGCTTTAAAGGGTAAAAGCCCAAAAGAAAAACTGAAGTTCAAAAGAAAAGAGAAGTCCAAATAAAAAGGGTACTGATTATTTGAGTTTAGGAAAGAAATTAACAAGGCCTAATAAAAACTTGGTTTTTTTATTTTTATTCTTTTTATTTTTTTAAAAAAGAAACTCATGACTAATTGAGATTAGGACCTAACACAAAAAATAACGTGTCTACAGCTGCCCCTCTTTGCGCGTTTGTTAATTATTGGGAAATGTGCAAAAGGGTTGTTTAGGCATTTTTTTTAAGAATTAGCAAAGGTCCAAAGACGTAGACACATAATCCTTTCCTTTCCAATGAGGTAACCAATCCTAAATCCAACTTTTGAAGTAACAATGTGCTGCACCATCGGATTTGCTTGAACCAAAGCCTTGTCAAAATCTTTCCAAGCCATGAAGCCTATAGATTCCCTGATTAGTTTCCTGAAACTTTGCCTTAAAATGTATGCTTTGGTGCGAGTTAGAATGATAATGCAATGCCAGATGCTAATGTAATGCCATATGGTGATAATAAATGTAATGCAAAAATGTATATGGTTTGGTTCGAATTTATTTCCCTTGCCAAATTAATCTATGGTTATGTACATCTCCTTCGTGTTCCTCCTAACTTCTCGGCTTAACACCTCCTCTTCTAACCCCACATTTGCAACCTTAACTTAATTTCTCTTGATTTCATGCCCCTTTGCTATTATCGATACTTCACCTTTGTTACTTCCGAATTCTTTGCTCCAAGAGATGACTTATGTTTCTTTGTATGTTTTACTAATACCCCTTTTTGAACAATTGAAAGCGACCAATCCCATGTCCCTTTTTATTTTTAAACAAATTTTGAAAACAAAATCAATATTTATTTACAAAATGTAATGCAGAAAGAAAACAAATTTTTCTAAAAACTTCGAAATTTCATTAAGAAATGTGTACGAACAGAAAGAGACAAACTTATGTAACAAGGAAATTAATACATATACTAATAAAACATGCTGAAGAGATAGAACCTCATGTCGATGTATACTCCGACGACGGTCTTTTGTGACGTTTGTCGAAGGTTCTTCGAAATTGGTTTTGATTTTGCCTTGTCCAACTCAGTCTGGACCAGATTCTTACCCTTTTGACCTTAAGAGATTTCTTGAAGTGTAACGCCAACAGACTATGTCCTTCCATCTTCCACCTGAGCCGCCCTTTTCGGGTTTTCAACTCAAATTCCTCCTTTTCCACCCTTCACTTGAGCCGCCCTTTTCGGGTTTTCAACTCAAGTGACCCCCAATGGATCCAAGCCGCCCTTTGCGGGTTTTCAACTTGGACCCCTCCTTATATTTCATTTCTCTTTTTGCGACCTCTTTCTTTTTTAGGCCCAATTTTTTTTTAGGCATAATATTTCTTGACTGTGTCAGAGTTGATAGGCCTGGGAAACTCTTCCCCATCCATCTCTTGTAAAATCAATGCCCCACCAAAAATGCTTTCTTTACCACGAATGCGCCTTCCCAGTTAAGTGCTCACTTGCCCCTAGGGTCACCCTGTTCTGGTATGATCTTTTTCAATACCAAATCTCCTTCTTTGAACTCTCTCGGGCGTATTTTCTTGTAAATGCCCGCTCCATCCTCTTTTGGTACATTTGTCCATGACATAAAGCCGTTAACCTTTTCTCGTCGACTAAATTAAGCTGATCATATCTCTCTTGAACCCATTCAGATTCTTCCAATTTAGTCTCTCGATATACCCGTATGGATGGTATTTCTACTTCAATTGGTACCACTGCCTCCATTCCATATACCAAAGAGTACGGAGTTGCCCCCCCCCACCCCCCCCCCCCGGTCGAGGTCCTAACACAAGTCCGATAAGCATGAAGAGCAAAAGGAAGCTTCTCGTGCCAATCTTTATATGTCTCAGTCATTTTTGCCACAATCTTCTTAATATTCTTATTGGCTGCCTCTACAGCACCATTCATCTTAAGTCTATAAATGGTTGAGTTACTATGTACAATCTTGAACTGTTTGCAAGTTTCTTCCACCAATCCTTGGTTCAAGTTGGATGCATTGTCAGTAATAATCCTTTCCGGCAACCCATACCTGCAGATAATCTCCTTCTTAATGTACTTGGTGACTACTGCTTGAGTAACACTCGCGTATGAAGCTGCCTCAACCCATTTTGTAAAGTAATCGATCGCCACCAATATGAATCTGTGCCCATTTGAAGCTTTGGGGTTAATAACTCCAATCACATCTATCCCCCACATTGAGAAAGCCCATGGAGCTGACATTACATGTAATGGGTTTGGGGGCACGTGAATTTGATCTGCGTAAAATTGACACTCACGGCATTGTCTGACATACTTGATACAATCGGTTTCCAATGTCAACCAATAATAACCTGCTCTCATAATCTGCCTCGCCATCTTGTGCCCATTGGCATGACTCCCACATGAACCTCTGTGCACTTCTACAATCCTCTTGGCCTATGTTGAACCTACACATCTAAGCAACGTTTGGTCGCGACTTTTCTTGTACAAAGTGTCACCTTCTAGGAGATAACCCATTGCCATTCTTTGAATCACCCTCTTGTCATTTTCTGTGGCATGTTCTGGGTATCTTTGGCATTTGATGTACTGGAAGATATCAAAATACTCCCAACAATTACTAACTATAAATAGCTAGGGCAAGTAAGGGTCGATCCCACAGAGAGATAGGTTATTATTCTTTTTCTTAACACAAAATAAAATAAAATAAAAAGAATTTTGGAAGTAAAGTTAAATTAAATCTAGCAAACTAATAAAATTAACTAAGAGAGCAATCAAGAAAATTAAAGAAAACAATTAATTAAAAAGCAGTGAATAAACTGAGAAAACAATTAATGAAAAACCCTCCAACATAGAATCAATCTCCCTCTTGACATAATTAACATGGATCATTGATAACTAAAAATTATGAAAACGTTGGATAGCTTGTTTGGAATTAAATCCTAAATTACCTAATTTAGATAAAGATCCCTCTCAGGTTAAATTATCCCTTTTATTACTAAACAACCAATCTCCTTCTCAGGTTAATCGATTGACATGAATAAAGCATTAAGAACTATGCAATTTATGAACAAGCACAACAAGCAATAATTTACCAATTGATTCTTAAATCTGTTGTAAGGAATTCTCATTCTCCTCCAATTGCTACGAATAATTAAGCATGAACTCTCATTCTCGACTTGATCTAGCTAATGTTCACTCAATTTATCTAGACAGTGTCGACTCCAATCCATCAAAACAAGCAACATAAAATTAAAACAGAGATCTAAGAAATACCCTAAACAATTCTCATAAATAAGCGCAAAATCTCACCATGATATAAGTCAAGAGATCAATTAAATTCTACATTGGAGAAAAGAAAAGAGTTACTCACTCATGAATTGAGTGAGCATCCACAAATAAGAAGAAGAGAACTTATCTACGGATGAGGAAGAGAGGGGGGCGGCGGCTCCTAGGGTTTTTCTCCTCCAAATCTTCAACTAATCAATATATCTTATGAGAATAAAAATTACATACAAAATCTAGTCCTAAGGTGGCTATTTATAGTAGAGAAACAAAGGTAGGGCGGTTTAGAGCTGACTTAGACTCCAAGTTGGATTAAATGTCATCCTAGAGTAGAATCCAAGTCAAAAGAGGATTCAGGAATTTTCTGGAATCTGGCAGGAACTTTGACTTGAAATTCGGACTTCAAGATGGCAGATTAGGGCTTTGCACTTCAAAAGAAAGTTGTATAGCTCGGAGTTAGCTTTCCAACGGCTACTCACAGGTCTAAAACGGACATCTGAGTAGAAAGTTATGGCCTTTTTACCGAGACTGCGCTGAAACCGGGCTTATATCGCAAATCTGCGGGATTATTGCGGGATTTGGATATTCTTTTGGATATTAGGCCTACAAATTGGGATTTTAACTCCAATTATAGGTTTATATGGGCTGAGTATATTCCCATATAAATAATCCAAAAATCCTCAACTTCAGGGCTTCTTCTGGGCTTGGCTTCAATCCTTTGCAATAAAGCTCCAATCTTCAAGTTTTGCTCCTTGAAATAATTCTTCAATAGTCTTCAAGTCTTCAAATTATCTTCAAGAAATCTTCAAATCACGAACTTCGAATCTTCAAATCTATACTCAAAATTACTTCGCTATATCTGTGTAAAAAGTCTTCAAAATAGCTCCAAAAGTAGTGAAAATTAACAATTTCCAATTTCACATATCGTAAAGACTAAAAACACAAATATTATCAAAATAAGCTAAATTAGAGCATAAATAGACCCAAAAACATAGGAAAATAACCATAAAAATAGGGTTGTTTTTGGCTCGATCATAATTTCCCCCACACTTGAACTTTGCTAGTCCCTTAGCAAAATCAACATAAGTTAATCAAAAACAATTTTCAAAAGATCAATTTGAATTCACACATATATCAAAGAATCAATTTAATCTTGAAATCAAAATAACAAAGAACAATAACAATACTTAATCCAAGGATCAATAGATAACAAGCATTATCATTCTTAAGTAGCCATAATCAAAGTAGCTTAAATCACTCACCATCCTTTACATCTATAATTACTTCTTCAATAGATAACAAGCATTATCATTCTTAAGTAGCCATAATCAAAGTAGCTTAAATCACTCACCATCCTTTACATCTATAATTACTTCTTCCTATAGGCTTGCATCTTCATCAATCTCTCCATCACTCAGAAGATTACATATCATAAATAAATCAAGGGTTCATGTGGGTTATAATAGTTTTTCAAGGGTAATTGATTTTAGAAAATTGAGATTACTAACCTCTGAAGTGTTCATGTATAGGGGTTACTAACGCCCTTTATTTTATTTTATTTTGAGGCTACTAGCACTCTAGAGGGACAATATTTCTGCTGTTTCATGCCTCTTATCCTCTTCCCAAGGGTTACTAACTCCTTTTGTTAAAGAGAAGAGTGACAACAATGGAAAAGTTTTTTTTTTATAGCAGAAATACCTCTTCTCCTCTTACATGAAATCACTTCTTTTATAAAAATATTTTTTAACTACCCTTTATATAAATAGTCCCCCACACTTATTCTTGACATCCATAACACGCTTTCTTAATTGTAACTTCAATCAAGATTCAACACAAGTTCTAGAAATAGATAATCATAAAAGCAATGAATAAATAAGATCATCTCGCAAACTTCAATTATACCTAATTCTAAGAAATCAAAACTTCTTGCTATAAATCAATCAATAAATAAAGCACTATTAAAAATTCTAAGTATTCATCAATCATAATCAACTAAATAACTCAATATATGCATGAAAAATCAAATAGTTTGAAAAATCATCAAATATTTATGCTTCAAAAATCAATTTTGTCGAAAAAATTTTCAAAAATTGGGGAACAAAACATCAATCCAAAAACAATCAAATTCTTATCCTAGATTCTCATGCAAAAACTATCATATGACTCAATATCAAACAATAACCCTATCAAGTATTCACCTCCCCCCCCCCTCCCCCACACTTAAAATTCGCATTGTCCTCAATGTAAAAGCAATTAAGAAATCAAAGCATGCAAAATAGCTTACCAAAAATAAAGAGTTAAGGTTCATGAAACATACCTGGGCAACTTTGATGAAGAGAATTGCTCAAAAAGACAATAAAAATTAAAGTGATAGGAAAATAAAACTAGATAGTTTATTAATAAAACTTTAAAAATAAAGACATAAGATAAAGGAAAATTAAAGATAAAGCATAGGTAAACCTCCTCTTCCCCTTCTTTATTCTCATCACAATTGGCATTGCTCTAGTCGACTTTTTCTCCCAAAAATTGCTTCTAAGTCCGGAAGTCAATTACGTTTGGGGAAGGATTAGCACCCCCAAACGCCCATCAAGTGACGGTACCTCTAATCTAATCAAGATCTAATATGGGTCTGAAATAAAATATTGCTTTGAACCTTTAATCCTATATTTTTTTGCTCTCTTTTTTGTGTTCAAGGATAATTAAACCTTTTATGACTCTTTGAAGACAAATATTAAAAAGAAATTCGAACTTGTGCACTCGAGGGAAACAAAAGTGAACTTGCCTTTCGTCCGGAAAGGGCATTTTAAGAAAAAGCGAGTAAAACTAGCGCCTTCCATCCGGGAAGGGTGTTTTAGAAAAAAGCAAGTAAAAATTAGTGCCTTCCGTCCGGGAAGGGCACTTAGGGGAAAAGTGGGTAAAAATAAGCGTCTTCCATCCGGGAAGAGAATTTTTGGAAAATAGCAAATAAAATAAGTGCCTTCCGTCCGGGAAGGGCATTTTGGGAAAAACAGGTAAAGATTAGTGCCTTCCGTCTGGGAAGGGCGTTTTAGGAAAAACAGGTAAAAATCAGTGCCTTCCGTCCGGGAAGGGTGTTTTGGGTAATAGAAGGTAAAAATAAATGTCTTCCGTCCAGGAAGGACATTTTGGGAAATAGCAAGTGAAATCTGAAAATTGAAAGAATTAGCCCTTTTGTCGTTGATTTTTAATTTTCATTTACTAGGAGCAAACTCTTCTACTTGAATTTTAATTTCTAATTTTTTTATTTTATGCTTCATCTATTACTTAAAACCCAATTAACTAATTAAAATGCATGCAATGCAAATGATGCATGATCTTATCACTTTTAATTAATCGGTAAACGGAAATTTACTTGAAATTGACTCGGAGACCCTTCCCACGCATTATGGGGGTACCTCGAGAATAATCCAATCTCAGAGCGGGGACCAAGAATTCATACCCGAGTACATTTACTTGGAACTCACCCGTCATCGTAAAAGACGATCGTTTACTGATCCCAATTAAACTACTTGCATGAATGACAATTAAAGGATGCATGGCAATATATATCATAAAAATTAAATATGCATGAGAATGAGTGGTTAAATCTAATTCTCTAAGAATCTAAATTAATTAATTATGAAAATTACTAGTCACTATTTTTATCCAAGCTAAATTAAATTACTAAATTACTAATTCATTCTAGTTTTAATCTTTATTAGTCCAAACCCAAATTAGCATGGAAACTAAACTCAAAGCAAATCAGGCCCAAACCCAAACTCATTAGGAAAAATTAAAAGCCCAATTGTTTAAAAGAAATTAAAAGCCCAAATTAAATAAAAAGATTTGAAGGTCCAAGGTTACCCAACAATTGGAATGGGCCGGACGGACTTGGGTCGGGTCGAATGCGGGTTGAGCTCGGTCCGAATCATATTTAGGGTTTGCTATAAAACCCAAACCTTCTCCCCTATATAAAGCTTTTCTTCCTCCCTTTGTTGAGCGCCGCCACTACCAATCGGGTTCGTCACCGGACCGCCACACCGGAGCTCAGTCCACCGTCAGTTGAGCCTCGAACTCTCCAGAAATGGTCTCCGTCGCCTCCTGAGCTCGAATCCAAGCCTTAATTCACCGAAACCAGCCTCCATATCCATCAATCAAGCATCATCCGAAGCCTTGAAGAAGTTTTCCGATCCGGCAATTTCACCGTCGGTTCAACCTCAAATAAATTACCTACTCCTCGCCACCGAAACCCCTCAAACCGCTCTTGATTCGGAAGCCTCAATAGCCAAAAACATAGGTCCGACTAAACTAGTCTCAAAACCGAACCAAAGCTTATGAATCCCGGCAGCGAAGCCGTCTAGAAGACCCTTTTTAAAACGAACTCCCAACCCCTTGTTTTTGTACTCTTGAGAGGGATTGCCGAAAATCTCAAGGAAGAAGGAAGGCCAGGAAGAACGAGACAAGGGAAACGGTGGACTTGGAAGAGTAAGATCTTTTTTCTTTCTTCTCTTCTTGGTATTTTTCTTTCGGTTCGATTGCTACTAAATTGCGGTTTCTCTGTAAGCTAACTAGTTTTTTCCTTTCTTAATGAGAAAGAGGGTGTTTCGGAGAATGTAATGAGAGAGATCGGTTGGTGTCTCCATTCGGTGAAAAAAAAATCAGAGTTTTTTTGGAAGAGAGAGAGTTCCGGAAAAATGAAGAGAGTCTCCAGAATGAAGTGGGAGAAGTTTGTCAACCAAGGGAGAGAGAGTGAGAGTGAGTGATTAGAGAGAATTTGTTGTGTGATTCAATCCTGAAGACTGAGAGAGTTTTTCTTTTTGTGTTTTTTTTTGTGCGAATGAAGAATGTGTGAAGAAAAATCGAGAGTAAGGTGAGAGAGAGACTGCTTCTCTGGAGAGAGAGAGAGGATCCCTGTCCTTTTTGGCAAGGCATGATCTCTGTCCTGTATGCACCTGCAAATTTGGTGAATTGTTCAGGTACCTCTTAGCCCTTCTCTCTCTTACTCATTTTTGTTTCATGCTCTTCTCTATTTGCCTCTCACATGAACTCTTCCTTTGCAGGTGTGCTGAGCTGGCTTGTGGGGTTCACTTGGGAGCCAATCAATGGCTGCCACATCATGGTAAGCTCTCTTCCTTATTTGTTGGTGAGCTATGCTCTGCATTTGGACACTCTGTTTTTTTCTGATTTTTTCCCCATGTTGTCTTTCTCGCTGAACTTTCTCATTTTCCATTGGTGTTGATCATGTTGTTGTTGCCTTATTGAATGAACTGATGATAATTATAATATGCTATTACATGCTAAAATGCTTCCTCAATGATTTGAACCTAATACTAATGTAAAATGCCCGTACTAATGTGAAATGCTTGTGTGATGAATGTTATAAGTATGTGTCCTGTGGGAATGGATTTGAAAATGCAATGATGAGTCCATGTGCATGTTTTGTTTCATGATGAAATACTTACACGGTATATGGTGATCAACTGTTTAATGCAGGGCACTGAATGTGCAATGCAATGCTACGGAAATGTTGTGGAATGAAAGTTGACAAGGTTGGAATGCTCAAAAATGTAATGCATGCGGTGAGAGTACTACACTCTACTTTTTTTTCATTTTTGAAATGCAATGACACTATGCTGACACGATCGTTATATACGCTGATGCCTACTGTTTTGGGTGACTTTGTTTGCATATGAACAGTTTCGAATGTATGAGATGCCATGATGTATGCTAAGTATGTATTCTGGAATGGACTAAGGATGAGTGCAATGTGTTCTTCCTCTTTTGTAATTTCTGGATTGTATAATGCTTGCTCTGTTTTTTGGTGAATTTTATGCTAATGAATGAGCTAAAATGCATGTATGTATACACAGGTTAGTAAAATTCCAAAAATGCATGTTGAATGTGTGTATGATGAGAATGCTGGTATGTTCTAATTTGATAATGCAACCTTGACAACGAATTTGAAATGAATGACTGAGCTAAACTGAGGAACTCATGCCTTGATATTTAGATGCTGTCTTGACACTAGGGTATGCATGCTGACTTTAAAATGCTTGTAGTGTATGAGTGTGAATGACACTTCCTGTAATGCCTATATGTACTGTATGCTAATGTATATTGGTGACAGGTTCAATTTTGTTGGTGACAAGCTCAATTTTGCAAGAACTTTGTCAAACAACAGCAAATGGGATGACTCTTGGTGTCTGGGACAACTTAGCAAATGTGATCAGGGAGGTTGGAGAGACCTCGGTTCTCAAA
>AWWV01015265.1:0-10046 GCA_001974805.1 Corchorus capsularis
TGTAATGCATGCGATGAGAGTACTACACTCTGCATTTTTTTTCACTTTTTGAAATGCAATTGACACTATGCTGACACGATCATTATATACGCTGATGCCTACTGTTTTGGGTGACTTTGTTTGCAAATGAACTGTTTTGAATGTATGAGATGTCATGATGTATGCTAAGTATGTATTCTGGAATGGACTAAGGATGAGTGCAATGTGTTCTTCCTCTTTTGTAATTTCTGGATTGTAGAAGGCTTGCTCTGTTTTTTGGTGAATTTTATGCTAATGAATGAGCTAAAATGCATGTATGTATACACAGGTTAGTAAAATGAAAAAAATGCATGTTGAATGTGTGTATGATGAGAATGCTGGTATGTTCTAATTTGATAATGCAACCTTGACAATGAATTTGAAATGAATGACTGAGCTAAACTGAGGAACTCGTGCCTTGATATTTAGATGCTGTCTTGACACTGGGGTATGCATGCTGACTTTAAAATGCTTGTAGTGTATGAGTGTGAATGACACTTCCTGTAATGCCTATATGTACTGTATGCTAATGTATATTGGTGACAGGTTCAATTTTGTTGGGGACAAGTTCAATTTTGCAAGAACTTTGTCAAACAACAGCAAATGGGATGACTCTTGGTGTCTGGGGACAACTTAGCAAATGTGATCAGGGAGGTTGGAGAGACCTCGGTTCTCAAACACAGTTAGAGGAGGTAATTTTGAAGCGGAAAGAATTTTTAAGAAAACGCCAAGGCAGTTGAGAAGAAACTAGGAGCACAAAGATGCTCTTGTATTTTTTCCAATTTTTGTAATTTTCTGAACTCAAGACTTTAATCTGCAAATGCAAATGTAAAGCAACTTTTTTTGTATTTTGTTTGTGAGTGACAAAGTGGGCTTCACCCAAAGGGAATTCAGATTTTTTTTTATTTTTAAAAGGAATTAAAAGAGCATGGAGCTAAAAGAAATTAAATGGACTAAAAATGGACCCTTATGGAAGAGGAGAAAGTAATTGGCCCAATCCGTGAAGACAAGTCCAAAGGAAGGGGTCCAAAATAGAAAAGAGGTTCAACAAAATGCCCCAAATAAAAGGCATAAGACAAGAAAGGAAATCGATCCAAGAGTAGTGAGTGATCCAATCTCACAACTAATAGACCAAATTAAAGATAAATGGCCAAGTGCTAGAATTAATTTACTAATAATTTGAATCCTAGGATATAAATGCAAAAATGCAATTTTAGTAAAATAGAACTAAGGCGGAAAACATTTTTGGGTTTTTTGAAATTTGAATGCAAATGATACTACTAGTAAACAAAAGAAGACCTATTAAGTCTATAACTTTATCAAAATGCCGAAAAGTGACCTGCCAAATGACTAGAACACCCCTGATTAGAAACCGTTTAATCTAAATAATAGAATATAGGCAAAAATTGGGTGTCTACACAAGCCTTGCATCGCCTTAATTGATATCCAAGAGGAGCAAATTGAAAAGAAAGGGAAATTTACCTGTCCAAAATGACATCGTTTTGTTTTAAGCAGCCTCTCTTAAATTGGTTTTCACTTTCTTCTTCTTCGTTGCTTCGACGACAAGAACAATAACCCTAGCTTCCTTATCCTCTGCTGCACACGAACTCGAAGCTTCAATGGCTTCCTTCACCCGAACTTTCTTTCAAACGCTCGCCCTGGCCTCGCTTGATCCAAAAACTCTGTGCTTGCATTGTTTAAATGATAACCCGAACCTTTGGAAACCAGATTCAACCGATCCCCATCAAAATAGCTTCGGGGTTTTGCTTTACATTCCACTCTCTAATCACCGATGGGTTTAAATTTAATGAGAGAGAAGTTTTCGAAGGAGAAAGGGAGAGAATGGGTTCGAGAGGGAGAGCCTCTATCCAGGGAGTGAAGGATTGGATCATTTAAGAGATCGAGGGGGTGCCATGAATCTTTTTTTAGAGGGATCTTTTTATTCGAAAGGTATTTTTCCCAGCTCTCGTCTCTTTTCTCTTTGTGTATATTGCACAGGCGATGTATCCATTTTGTGTGTTAGAAGAATGTATCAAGAAAAATCAAGAGTCAAGTGAGATAGAATGTTTGAAGAGAGAGAGAGGAGTTCATGTGTACTTCTTTTAGAGAAAAAAAAAATGAGAGATTTCTTTTGTAAAAGAGAAAGCCTAAAGAGAGTGTCGCAATGTCCGGGTCTGGGGGGTACCGAACCCTACCGTTTAACGACTTAAAGATCTAAAACTAATAAAACTAAGGGGAGTCGCCACTAATCTTTTTTAACCTAGGTGTGATTAGCCAACTATCAGATTATTAAGCTTAATGTTAACCCTAACTTGGTGAAGGTAACACTAAACCTAATAAACGGCCTACTAACCAAAGTCCTAAAGGTTCAGGAGTCGGGTACGTGTGGGGAAGGATTAGCACCCCCATGACGCCCGTCAAAAAGACGACACTGACTAGTCTAGACTTAACTATGGGTTTCCAAGTTCGATTGTTTTCTATCTTTAAACATATTCATGCCTATTTATCTCTTTTACACTAACTAGATTACTAACTAACATAGTATTGTCTATTTTGCTACTGTTGTCATTTTTACTCTTTTCTTACTCTTTTTACTCATTATTCTTTCCTTACTCTCTTTTATTGATTATCATTTTTTACTTTTTCCTTATACTGACCATCATTTTACTCTCTGAATTACTGATCACCTTTCGCTCTTTACAGATTACTATCTTGCTCTTTCTAATAACCATTTCGCTCCTACTGATTACTATTTTACCTTTTACTAATATTTTACTCTTTACTGATTATCTTCTTACTTTTTACTGACTACTATTTTACTCTTTACTGATTTCTTACTGATTACCATTTTACCTTTTACGGATTATCATCACTTTTTACTATTTTATCATTTTGCTTTTCCTGATTACTATTTTACTCTTTACTGGTTACCATTTTACCGATTACCCTTTTACTTTTTACCATTTTTACTCTTTACCGACTTACTGATTACTTCTTTTACTCTTACTCTTAATTACTATTTTACTGATTACTTCTTTTACTTTGACTCTTTAATTACCGATTTCCCTGATTAATCTATTACCTTGACTCTTGATTACCGAATTACTGATTAATCCCTTTCTACTTAATTACTGATTTACTGATTACCGTTACCTTGACTCTTGATTATCAATTTTACTGATTATTCTTACTTTGACTCTTAACTATCAATTTTACTGATTACTTTGACTCGTAATTATCAATTTTACTGATTATTCTTACTTTGACTCTTAATTATCAATTTTACTGATTACTATTACCTTGGTCCTTAATTTTATTGGGGTACTGGACTTTTAGTGTATGGATTCATATGATGCATGTTTTTCCCGGTTAAATGCATTTTTACCAAATAATTATACGAGGAACACCATTTGGGGACCCGCCACTCATACTGGCTAAAACCCCCATCTGGATGCTCCAAGCCTAGGAAACCCAAGTTGAGACCGACAAAAATTGTCACAGTCCCAATTGATCGTTCCATCATCGGGTCCAATTTATTATTCTCAGATGACAATGCGCTTAATCAACAATATAATGGAAACTTTAACATGACAATATAACTCAATCATATGGAATAGGTTTCACCTAAACAAATATGGAGACCCAAAAATAACAAAAACAAAGACCAAGTAAATGAACATAATGATTAAATCCACAAAGTTAAAAGGCTTAAACTTGATTAACACATACTTAAGTCTTAAATTTAACTTAATCTTATCTTAATCTAATCTAGCCTTCCAAACATTTATCTTTCAAAAACCGATCAATATATTTACTAATGGCCTAAAAGTTCAAACTTCTAATTCAAATGTGGCATTTCATTTACTAAACCTAAAAATTCAATCTTTTATTCAAAGGTTAACATTTTATTTACTAATCACTCTAAAGAATCAATCCTTTACCCAAAGATGACATTTTATTTACCAATTACTTAAAAATTCAATCTTTTATTCAAAGCTTAAAATTTTATTTACTAATCACTCTAAAGGTTCAATCTTTTATCTAAAGATGACATTTTTACCTACTAATTACTTAAAAATTCAATCTTTTATTTACAAGTTACTTGAAATCTTAATTTTTATTCCAAGGTGTCACCTTTATTCACTAATTATTTGTAAAAATCCAATCTTTCCCTCAAAGGACAAATCTTTTAACCAAACATCCCTATTACACCATCTTTCCTTCATAAAAATTCTAACTTTTAACTAAAAATTTGATTTTTTATTGTGAAATCATTTTGCAGGGGGTCAAATTGAACCAATCCTTTAACCAGAGGGGTTTAAACGAATCAATCCACGTATAAAAGGAGTTATTTGAACGCTCACACAATTCTTAGTCTTTAAATGAGTAGTAACACAAATTATTATACATAATCGACTCAAAATGAAAGCTACTTAATAGGGTTTAGAAAATTACCTATAAATACCTTCTGCAAAACAAACCGCCGCCTAACCTCCTTCTTCTTCTTCCTTTTTTCGATTCACCCAAACCCTAACTCCCCTATGCAGCGCCGCTTTCTCCACTACCGACGGCGAAACCAAACCTTTCCTCCGTCAATCACTACCCAACGACGAAAGAAACCCCCTTTTCTTTAAAAAAACGAAATCTATGGCTAACGAACCATGAGACCCGAAAAGAAACAAACCTTTTTTTCTTTGAAGAAGAGTTTCAAGAAAAAGAACAGGGGATTTCGGGCTTCCTTCACGGCTTGGGATCAAATCCCAAAGCTAGGTAAGCCTTCTTCGAAGATTTTCCTCCTGTTTTTTCCTTCTTTTTTTAATTTCTTTCAAAAACCTCAAATTTTCAAGAACTCTCTAAACCCTAGTTTTTTTCTTCCAAAAACCCCTCCTCCTTTTAAATCCTCTGAAATGAGGTATAAAAACCTCTAAGTTTTTAGCCCTGACCGTAGATCCTCTCTTTATCCTATGGTCCCCAATTTTCATTCATTTTTTGATTTCACGATTTTAACTCTGTTTGTTGTCATCTACAGGTGTCAACTTGAGGTACAAAGGTGTTGAGGACCACTGCAAATTTGACGCGGTTTGCTCCTTATTATTTTTGTCTGTTTTCACCATTTACTCTCACTTCACTCTCTGCATACGCCCTTCGGTTTGGTGAGATGGCTAATACAGCCAATTTTGGAATCCCCATGGGACCAATTGGTGGATGCCATGCCGGCAAGGTGAGTCCTTCTCCTCTTTGAAATTTCCAATTTTTCTTACTTACTTTTTTTCAGTTTTCCTATCTCACGTGTGTTCTCCCCTCTATAGGTGCCAAGGTGGCTAATAAAACAATTTGGAGTTATTTGGGAACCAACCCATGGCTGCCACGTTGGTAGAAAATTCTTCCTCTCTTCTAATGCTTTGAATTTCGATGTTGTTGTTGTGTATTAACTCAATGCATTGCCTGCTTTGTTAATTCAATTTGTGATAATTGCTTATTTGAATGCTGTTTGATGATCTTATGCCACTGCCCTGTTTTATTCCCGATTGAATCTGTGTTCTTCACTATCAATAATTCGGTCCTGTTATTGTGCCTTATTTCATTTTAATTGCTCCTGTATTTTAATTGAAAATATTACTGTGCTGTGAGTTGATAATTGCTGGGGATTGAGGTCGTTTGTTGAACCTGATTTGTTTGATTGATGCTGCCACATTGATGAATCCTCCTATGAGCATGTTGCTTTTTGTTTAGAAAAAGATTAGGACACTTAATGTGTGATTCTTAGGCTGCACAATGCTCTAGTTTATGCTCTTTTGACTTTATGAGGCAATGTACCGATGTACACTGTCATGAATTTGCCTCTGATATGTAAACAATGCATGAAGCTATGACTCTATTACTGACTAAATGAAACTATGAAGTGTATGTATGACCACTGGAATCATGAGTTTGAACTTAATGACCATGCTACAATTGGGATACAAGTGTTGCTTAATATGAATGCCCTTATCTTTACTAAAGTACTCTTAATCGGACGAACTTGGCTGCTGCAATTTCGCTTTCTTATTTACTGCAGTTTATTGAGTTGATCAGACATGCTTGATGCCTTTATTTTCTTTTCTCATATAAACTTCTAACGCATTTCCCTTGTTCCTTATGGCCTCAATAACATCTCAAGGGTGAGGCCTCACCTCAACCCTTGTGCTCTATGTGGCCAACAGTAAGTTTTTCCCCCAAGCATACACATGTGCTCTTACTGGTAGTGTTCATGCTTTCAGCCCTTGGGGAACATTTTTTGTGCTTTGCATTTTTTTCTTGCAAGGTCCAAATTTATCGAAGGCATTTGAGATTGACTCTAGTGAGGGTAGTGCCGTTTCTTCATGTGCCAAATGGAGAAGAAAGGAGAGATACAAAAATGACTCCAATGAGAAATTCCTTTATGTTGTAGCCTAAAAACCTGTAATTGTAAACAAAACTAGAGAGCGTAGTGAATGTAAACATACATTTTATTTTTACTAATTTTTGTATTTTATTATTACTATTTTTGGCTTACGCAAATGTACTTAAATAAATAAAGCCTAATTACATGAAATGGTCCAATATGCCATGAATAATTTCCCTTTTAGAAAATATTCAAGATTGAATCTGATTAACAAATGCCAATGCATGTTTCATGAAATGGCCTCTAATATGATTAACAACTAATGTGGTTTAATAGTTAGCATGACTAATGGGAAAGGGAAGGTAGATGGGACAAACTTAAAAATGAATATGAGAATCACAATCGAAAACTAAATCTATTACTAAAAGTAATTAAGCTATATGATTAAAGTGTAACAAAACTAAATTACTAAATGAAAATATGCAAAAATTCCAAAAGTATACATTAAGATTCTTTCCATTTTTTTAATGCAATCTAGATAATCTAAATAAATTAGCTAATCTAAATTGAAGGTGATTCTTAAAAATGACTAAAATGCCCCTGAGTGCAAAAATGACCAAAATGCCCCTGGGTGCAAAAATGACCAAAATACCCTGGGGCGACTCTAATGCCAAATAAGAAATGAATTAATTTAAATTAAAGGATACAAGACAAAAATAGGTGTCTACAGCTGCCCCTCTTTGCGTGCTTTCTAACTATCGGGAAGTCTGCAAAGAAGTAGTTTGCATACTTTCCGAGAATTAGGAAATGCGCAAAGACGTAGACACCCTTTTTCATTGAAGGCTAAAATCATGAGGAATGACCACACTGAATCTTCTGAAGCCAATTTTGAAGATGCTACACCGAGCCATCTGAATTTTTGAAAATTTCTTTGAAAAAAACGCTTTGATGCAAGTTAGAATGGCGATGCACTGCCTAGTGTTAATGCAATGTTGTATGCTGGCGATAAGTGTAATGCGAAATGTATATGACTTGGTTCGAATATATATTTCCTTTGACAAATTAATCAGTAACCATATATAGCTTCCTTGTGTTCCCCTTGACTTCTTGGCCTTAGACTTCCTCTTCCAAACCCTCATCTGCGACCTTAATCTCTCCTGGTCTCATATTCCCCATGCTATTACCGATACTTTACCCTTATTCCTTTCGGATCCTTTGCCCCGAGTAATGACTCATGCCCCTTTATATCTTTTACTAATACCTCCTCTTGAACAATTAAAAGCGACCATTCCCATGTCTGTTTTCAACAATTATTTTTAAACAAATTTTGAAAGACAACCAAAATTTATTTACGAAATGTGATGCAGAAAGAGACAAATTTTACTAAAAACTTCGAAATTTCATTATTAAAGAAATGTGTACAAACAGAAAAAGATAAACTTATGTAACAAGGAATTTAATACGTATACTAATAAAGCATGTTGAAGTGATAGAACCTCATGTCGATGAATACTCCGACGACGGTTTTGGGACGTTTGCCGAAGGTTCTTCGAAATTGGTTTATGTTGCCTTACCCAACTCAGTCTGGACCAGATCCTTACCCTTTTGACCTTAAGAGATTTTCCTGAAGCGTAATGCCAACAGACTATGTCCTTCCATCTTCCACCTGAGCCGCCCTTTTCGGGTTTTCAACTCATGTTCCTCCTTTTCCATCCTTCACTTGAGCCGCCCTTTTCGGGTTTTCAATTCAAGTGACCCCAAATGGATCCAAGTCGCCCTTTGCGGGTTTCCAACTTGGACCCCTCCTTATATTTCGTTTTTCTTTTTGCGACCTCTTTCTTTTTTAGGCCCAGTTTTTTTTTTTTTAGCCATAATATTTCTTGACTGTGTCAGAGTTGATAGGCCTAGGAAACTCTTCCCCATCCATCTCCTGTAAAATCAATGCCCCACCAGAAAATGCCTTCTTTACCACGAATGGGCCTTCCCAATTAGGTGCCCACTTGCCTCTTGGGTCACCCTGTTCTGGTATGATCTTTTTCAATACCAAATCTCCTTCTTTGAACTCTCTCGGGCGTATTTTCTTGTTAAATGCCCGCTCCATCCTCTTTTGGTACATTTGGCCATGACATAAAGTCGTTACCCTTTTCTCGTCAACCAAGTTGAGCTGATCATACCTCTCTTGAACCCATTCAGACTCTTCCAACTTAGTCTCTCGATATACCCGTATGGATGGTATTTCCACTTCGATTGGTACCACTGCCTCCATTCCATAGACCAAAGAGTACGGAGTTGCCCCAGTTGATGTCCTAACACAAGTCCGATAAGCATGAAGAGCGAAAGGAAGCTTCTCGTGCCAATCCCTATATGTCTCTGTCATCTTCGCCACAATCTTCTTAATGTTCTTCATTGGCTGCCTCCACTGCACCATTCATTTTAGGTCTATAAATAGTTGAATTACTGTGCACAATTTTAAATTCTTTGCAGGTTTCTTCCACTAATCCTTGGTTCAAGTTGGATGCATTGTCAGTAATAATTCTTTCCGGCAACCCATATCTGCAGATAATCTCCCTTTTGATGAACTTGGTGACTACTGCTTGAGTAACACTCGTGTATGAAGCTGCCTCAAGCCATTTTGTAAAGTAATCGATTGCCACCAATATGAATCTATGCCCATTTGAAGCCTTGGGGTTAATAACTCCAATCACATCTATCCCCCACATTGAGAAAGGCCATGGAGCTGACATTACATGTAATGGGTTTGGGGGCACGTGAATTTGGTCTGCGTAAATTTGACACTCATGGCATTTTCTGACATACTTGATACAACCGGTTTCCAATGTCAACCAATAATACCCTGCTCTCATAATCTGCCTTGACATCTTGTGCCCACTAGCATGACTCCCACATGAACCTTTGTGCACTTCTTCTATAACCCTCTTGGCCTCTACCGAACCCATGCATCTAAGCAACGTTTGGTCACGACTTTTCTTGTATAAAGTATCTCCCTCCAGGAGATAACCCATGGCCATTCTCCGAATCACTCTCTTGTCATTTTCTGTGGCATGTTCTGGGTACTTCTGGTACTTGATGTACTGAAGGATATCAAAATACCATGGATTCCCATCTACTTCATCCTCCACACTCATCACATGGGCCGGGGAATCTTTCATCTGAATCTGGATCGGCTGAATCTCTGTATTGGTGCCCACTTTAAACATTGAAGCAAGGATTGCTAATGCGTCTGCCAACTGATTATTTTCTCTAGGTACATGATGAAATGTAATCTTCTCAAAGGATTTGACTAATTCCATCACATGGTCTCGGTATTTGATTAACTTTGGCTCCCTCGTCTGCCATTCTCCCTTCATTTGGTAAATTACTAAGGCTGAATCACCATAAGCCTCCAACCTCTTTACTTCTTTGTTCAACGCCATCTGAATTCCCAAAATGCAGGCTTCATATTCAGACACATTGTTTGTGGCCGAGAACATTAATCGAGCTGTAGCTGGGAGATAATCACCCTCAGGGGATATCAATACTGCACATATCCCCTGTCCTGACAGGTTTGATGCCCCATCAAAGTACATCTTCCATATTCCTTCCTCATCTTCTATTTCCTCTACTTGGCATATTGTCATCAAGTCCTCATCTGGGAAATCAAACT
>AWWV01015266.1:0-18062 GCA_001974805.1 Corchorus capsularis
CTAATGGGAAAGGGAAGGTAGATGGGACACACTTAAAAATGAATATGAGAATCACAATCGAAAACTAAATCTATTACTAAAAGTAATTAAGCTATATGATTAAAGTGTAACAAAACTAAATTACTAAATGAAAATATGCAAAAATTCCAAAAGTATACATTAAGATTCTTTCTATTTTTTTTAATGCAATCTAGATAATCTAAATAAATTAGCTAATCGAAATTGAAGGTGATTCTTAAAAATGACTAAAATGCCCCTGAGTGCAAAAATGACCAAAATGCCCCTGGGTGCAAAAATGACCAAAATACCCTGTGGCGACTCTAATGCCAAATAAGAAATGAATTAATTTAAATTAAAGGATACATCACAAAAATAGGTGTCTACAGAGAGGATCAGCCAGAGTGTTCCATTCCTAAGTGAGAGAGAATCAAGAGTCTGTGTATATCCTCTTGAATGAAAGAGAGTAGTCAGTGTGTATGAGAGAGAGTGGGGATCATTCAATGAATTCCCTCCTTTCAGATAAGATTCCCCTCCCCGTTTCTTTTCTGTTAGCTGTAATTTCTAATTTTTCCTTTTTTTCAATTAATTCGTTTGTAACAGCTTGTCTCTTTTTGTGCGCAGGTTAAGGGAGAGGATGAGGATGGTGCCTGATGAGTCGGATTGAGAGATGAGTCATCCCTAGTGAGCTGGCAGGTCCTCCCTCTTTTCATGGTAACCTTTCTCTCTATAACCGCCTGAAAATTGAGTTTACTGTATTGGAATTCCATGTGTCACCACTTTTGAATGTAGAACTTAAGAGTGTTCACTGAATTTGGCTATGCATGCTGCAATGGTTAATGAAAAGATGACCAAAATGCTTATAAGGTTGTTGACTACGAGACATGTATGCACTATGATGTAGAAATGTGAAATGTGACTATGCTTTGCCCTCTGATTGAATAGTAAATGTCTGCTGGAGTTAATTGAGTATGGGAGTGACTGAAATGTCTAAATGCAGTGCGATATAGATGCCTACATGCTCTGTTTTTATTAGTTTATTAACTAGGATGCAATGCAATGTGATGGGTGTAAATGCATGCTTGTGTTGCAGAATATATGCTGCCTAATTTTCGAATTGATGTGAACTAATTTTGAATGCTGGGATTATTGTGTCCAGGTCCTGCTTGATTCCATCTTGGCCACTGAATTGAGAATAAAAATGAATGCCAATGTTTATTGACCCTGAGATGTTGCTAAAATGAAATAGAAGTATTTGGGCAGTGATTAGGATGCCATGTTCTATTCCTGCTGAACTAGCTTTTAATTGACACAAACTTGGCTACTGTAGATTTACCCTAAGCTTGTTAATGGCCTATTGTGGTCAATTCTGTCTTCTTATATGTTATGGATTTGTGTTTAGCTGCTTTGATAATCCATGTTCAAACCATTGCTTCTTGTTTGACTTTTATGTCATTTTCACATTTTCCTTGCATCTTCTCATGCCAATTACTAACACATCTGCCTTTGTCTTCTCTAGGCTTCATGGGCATCTCAAGGGTCTGTCAAGCATTTAAGGAAAGAGGAATTCAAGGGAAGGAATCAAGTCTCAAAGCCTTCTTTCTCAAACGCACAGTGGAGTGTTTGCCAATTCTGAGTTGCTAAATTTATTATTATTTATATTTGATGTAATGACAAACTATTTTAATTATTTGGTCAATAAAACTCTTTTTGAGTACTTAGCCCAAAGCTCAACAATTCCCAATAGAAGACCCAAAGCCCAGAAGCAAGTGACCACAAAGAAAGAATCATCCCAATTAAGTAAATAAGCTCGCCCCAAGATCAAAGGTCCATAGTAGAATAATAGTTGGCACATGGATGCCTAAATGCAATGTAAATGCGATTTGATAAGAAAATCTTTTTTTAATTTTTGAATGCAACTAAATAGAAACTAATATTACTAATATATTAATTATTTAGTCAGAATGCTAAATGCAAACTATGATATGCCAATGCAATATGCACAAAATGTAAACTATGAAAAATCTACCGAAATGTCCTAGAAAATTAAGAATTGACCCGATCTCCCCCTTTTTATTTTCTAATTTCCACATTTTTTTTTTGGTATTTTCCTTTGTATCTTTGTAAGAACAACAATGCTAAATTACTAAATGAAACTAAGCTATAAAATATGTAAAAATGTCAAAAATGCACATTAAGATTTTTTTGGTTTTTTTTTTTATCAAATGCAATTTAGACGACTAAGAAATGAATTAGCTAACCTAAATTAAAAATGGACTCCAAATGACCAAAATGCCCCTAGGTGACCCTAATGCCAAAAAAGAAATAAATTGATTTAAATTGGAGGATACAGAACAAAAATGGGTGTCGACATCTATATTCGGGTATACTTGAAAGCAACTCATTTTTAAGGCCTTTTGAGCAAACCCCGTATCATAGTGCTCCAATGCCACCTAATCTGCAACTTACAAAAGGAGAGTTGTTTGAAGATGTTGAGAAGTATAAAAGGTTGGTTGAAAAACTGAATTATCTTACAATAACTCGCCCCGACATTGCTTACTCTGTTAGTATTGTAAGTCAATTCATGTCTTCTACAACAGCATCATTGGTTGGCCAAAAAAAAAAAGAGCAGCGCATCATTGGGCTGCTTTGGAACAAATATTGTATTATTTGAAGGGAGCTCCTAGAAAGGGTATATTGTATAAAAACCATGGTCATACACAAATAGGATGCTTCTCTGACGTAGATTGGGCGGGATCCAAGATTGACCGAAAGTCTACGACAGGGTTATCGTGTTTTTGTTGGGGGAAATCTAGTCTCATGGAAAAGTAACAAGCAAATTGTTGTGTCTTGATCTAGTGCAGAATTAGAATATCGGGCTATGGCACAATATACAAGTGAAATAATGTGGATATTGCATCAATCCAGTGTTTCGATTGTCATTTCGCTCGTGAAAAGATACAACAGAATCTAATTTCTACAGGGTATGTGAAAACAGGGGAACAATTAGGAGACCATTTTACCAAATCTCTAAATGGGTCTCAACTTGAATATCTTTGTAACAAGCTGGGCATAATTAACATCTATGCTCCAACTTGAGAATGCAGACTAATTAGTAGGAATTTGACAGAATTAGAGGATTAACAACCTAATTGCTAGTAATTAATTTAGTTTTTCCTAATATAGATTTTGGGATTTTATTTAGTTCCCTAACATAGATTTTCTCTGGTTGTATATAAACCAATGTATTATGGTGTTTCATATTGAAATATATGTTTTCCTCTTCCAATGAGTTAACAGGCTAAAAAAAACTCCAATGAGTTAACAGGCTAAAAAAAAGCACATTAAAATCTCGTAATTCTCCAGGTTCATGAGATATAGACCGTTAAAATAAGAAATAGAAGGTGTGGAATGGAAATCTGCTAAAAGTAAGCAACAATAACATAAAAAAAAAACAATAGATAGACATAAGGCCAGCCGCACGAAGAATAGCAAAGATTATAATCAAAGTCGAAGAACCAACTGCTCGAAACCATTCCCAAACTTTTTCAAAATATAATGTAATTATAATAATCAACAAAAGGACAATTTGGAACCCCCAGCTCTAACTGATGAATAAAACAGTACTACTCCTGAGAACCAATTCAAGTCATTTGTTAACATATGAGAATTGTTCTAATATTTGTCATTGACAAGCAAAGCGAGCAGATCAGTAAACCTATAGACAAGGTTAGAGTCAATGTCTTTAATGATTTGTGTCTTCATGCTTTCTCTATAATACCTGAAAGATTGTAAAATAGAGTATCAGAAATTTAGCATATTATTATTAATTAAAAAAAAATATATTGTAGAGACAAACATGAATGAATGATTCTTACTTTGATTTCTCTGACGATTTGACTTTTTTCTCGAAAAGAAACTACTGACTGGAGTTTCGGGAACAGGTATCAGCTTAGCAAGGAAAGCTAAGGGCCAACTAAATTACAAAGAAAATAACCAGAATAAGATGAGAAACTGAGCAATGAAAATATTATGCCAAAAATAAGAATCAAATAACTTAATCCCAGCAAATTTGAATCCAATAAGGCTACTAACCTGATAAAACCGATAGCAATTGAAACTAACCACAACTTCCAGCTAAGCTGCACAGTTTTTGCAAACTTCCCAAGGAACTCGACAATAATAGCCTGGACAACAAAAAGTAAATTCTAGTCCCGGATGAAATCAATCAAATAGACGCCCTAACAAGATGGATTGCTAGCATATCTTACCTGAAGTACTATAGTTATTGTCACTATGCCAATAAACAGATAGTTTCTACTAAGTCCTCTGAAAATGTTAAATTCATCTGGCTTCCGAGCATTGAACTCATTGAAGATCTGCATCCATAGAGTTAATTTTTCATCAAACATAATTGCAATTTGCCCATTCACAGAAAATCATGTTCTTCCATTAAATAGAAAACCTAATTCCATCACTTGTTTAAAAGATGTAACCTGGCATAGAATATTCAATAGAACAGTCCAAAACAAATGTCTGCTTATTAAAGTAGCGTTGACTTACTTGACATAGGACAAATGCATTGAAGATCAGTGTATTCTTCACTCTGTTAGCATGTTCGCTATTCTCATGATTTAGATGCAATATCTTCTTTCCTTGAAAATTAAGAACGAGTAGGACACTCACTTGATAAACAGCCTGAAATTTACATGGACAATTCACAATGCCAGCATTAAAAGATGGACTATTCTTTGAGTTAGAGCAACAAGTAGTGGATTTTGGTTTGGTTAGGCGAAGAGGGAAGCAGATCAAATGAAAATACCAGTATCATTAACCATCAGAGAGTAAACAAATGTTTGTATATATAATATGTACCTGGATAAGCAAGTTCCTCCACATGATATTCGTTATAAGAGGTTCTCTGGAACATAATCATCAAATAAAAATAAACTGTCATAAAAAGGAAAAGAGAGATGAAGAAGTAATGGGCATGCATTTTTATAAAATCCATATGATAGAAGGCAAACAAACCAAACTTCAAAGAGGCAATGTATTTCTGTGAATCCATCAAAATGTAAGATGGATAAAGTTGACAGCCCCACATGGTGTAACTATTTTCATGGTCCTTGTACTTTCAATTGGACATGAGGAATAACAAATGCTAGTGGTCTCAAGTTATCATAAACCATTTCTTGTGGGTTTAAGGAAAACACAAACTCCTAAAAAAATCAAAACCTTTTTTGACTAGAAGAAATGTTGCAAGTGATAATCACAGAAATGCCTTATTTTATTCCTAAAGACAAGGTTTGGGACCTGCTAATATGTAAAGAATCTCACCTCCGACCAACAGGAGGACGATGCATCAGGTGATCTGTCGGTGGTTCAGTAGCCAATGCCAACGCTCCAAGAGTATCCATAATAAGATTAACCCATAGAAGCTGTAGGAAGGAAAAGTAAGAGTATTCAATTCTGTTCATACAAGTTTACAGGCATAAGTACGTATAAACACAGAAATAGTAAACTAACCTGAACTGCATTTAGTGGAACATCACCAGACGAAACCGCAGCTACAACATTTATAACGAGAGCTGCAACATTAACCGTAAGTTGAAACTGGATAAACTTTTGGATATTTGCATATACAGATCTGCCCCATCTGACAACCTAGATTCACATGTTCAAGCATATGAAAGAAAAAGGTTACATGAGGAAGAAACTTTTAACATGGATCATAAAGAAGATAAAAATTAATTACCTTCACAACTGAAGCAAAATTGTCATCCAATATGATGATATCTGAATTCTCTTTTGCAACTTCTGTCCCTTGAATACCCATTGCAAGACCAATGTCCGCCTGTATTACAGAAACATAGGATTTAACCTTCTGATTGATAATAACACATAAAAGTGTATGATAATTAAGATCATCTAGCAATTTAGCAAATGATTTGCCAACTGAAGCCAATAAATTCAATCTAGTCCAATTTGCAACACTCTAAAGCATCTTTCATTACAGAGCAACTTTAATTATCACAAACAAATGGCTGATGTCACAATCATTCAAGTACTTTTAAGAACTTAATAGTTCAACATTGCAGCCCAATAAGGAATTGTATTAACCTACATAATTTCACATAAAATAATCTCACTGTTAAACAGGGGGAAAAATAAGTACTATGAGATTCAGACATGACGGCAGTATAACAGTTCAGCAACAACAATGATTTCATGTTATAAGATAAGACATTGTCAGACCTCATGTAGAGCAGGAGCATCATTGGTACCATCTCCAGTTACAGCAACAACATGTCCCCGTCTTCTCAATGCTTGCACAAGCAAAAGTTTATCATTGGGTGATGATCTGCCCATAACCTATGCATAAACAAACACCCCTAATTAATTTTATTTCTACTCTCATTTTGATGCCTCATGAAATTCAAAAATAGAATATAGAATCAGAGCATACAGATATTTTCTCAGCCACTTCTTCCCTTTGTGTATCAGACAGTTCACGGAAAACTTTCCCTTCAATGAGATCAGAAGCATCCATATCTGAATGTAGTATCCCACATTCTAAAGCAATTGCTTTTGCTGTTTTAAGATTGTCACCAGTGACCATGCGCACCTATAGCAAACAAATAGAAACTCTATTAAAATTGTTCGCATCAACAAATTACAATCAACATCCAAGAAAATGATCACTGTTTTCCTTGTGGGCAAAATGGCAAATAAAACAAGATGAATAATAGGTGCAAACAACAATTCTTTTCCAAACAACAGAAAAAAAATCAGATCTCACTGAAGGTATACAAATATTTGAACGTTAAAGTACAAGGCCCACGTAGACCCATAAATTGTTCAAGAGAGATCATGAACAACACCGACAAGATCTATGTTCCAATAACTATAATTAGTTACTATAGTCACAGTCGTAACTCTTAAATTGCTCTTAGACCAGTCTTTGACAAATGAAAACTAAAGTAAGAAACATTTAGGGACTTGAGATATAACTGTCTCAAACCCTAAAAGCCTTCAGCAAGTCTACTTGAAGAGGCAAACAAAGATCATTTCCCCTTCACAATAAAATTGAAGTGAAAGGAAACAAAATTGATGTTAAAGAACCCAATTCCAACTTGAAATGCCTTTTCCTGATTCTCAAAGAATGAGGACCACAAGGGCTAATCAGAAAAGATCTCTACATCTAAAGAGCAGAGAAAAACAACTTCTAAGACATTTGATAAAATTGAAAATCTTTCAGAAGGATAGGGTACCCAGAGAAAAATGAGAAAGGGATGTGACGCAACCTACACCAGAGAATTGAAACCAAATGCTCATATAAAGATTTCAAAGATTATTAAATACAAAAGAAACCATAAAAGGCAAAATATAAAACCCCATCAAGAAATTGGAATCGCAATCACAATCAAACACTATGATTATAAAACTTAAAGACATTAAAACACACATTACCATGGTTTTAACAAATGATTAGTTATACCAGATAAAACAATTATACCTTTACACCAGCCTTCTGACATAACAGCACTGAATCTTTGACACCGGGTCGGCAAGGGTCCTGCATAAATTTTAAATGTAAACTAAACGGCATACAATAAATCGTCACTAAATTCATGACACAATTGAAAATGAATATTGTAACAAAATAAACATTCTTTCATGTAATATTGCACCATCATCTGATTTTCTAATTTTGTCCTCAATGAATATGAGCTTCTATCATCGCAACTATTTCTCATTCAATTCAATAGTGCATTGCTAGTCAGATTGCAATGTTGAATCTTTCTTTAGCTTCCAGGTTCAAGATGGAACGGAACTCCACTAATTACAAGACTAAATTTACACGGATGTGTGAGGCTTGGGGATGAAAATGAAGCAGAATAGCTAGTGACATATCTAAATATGCAACGCGGGAAAAAGAAAGCTGCAAAAGATAGTACAGTAACTAAGATACAAATCGGCAGAGGGGAAAACCTACTACAATAGTGCAAGTTATTGCCTTATCAGAGATCAAAGAAAAGAAGCTGCAGGTAACTAAAGATTCAGTGCTGAGTGATACTGAAGCACTAAACAATCATTCAAAAGGTTAATCCTAAAACTCATAAGTTGATGCCGGGGCAATTACCACATTGGCTAATGCATCCTCCACACAGGACCACAAAAGTAAACATTAACTAGCTAAAACAAGGATCTATGACCACGCTCCTTCCCTTATATGCAATATATAAACAAGTTTGGTAAGACTGAAGGTTTTAAAGAGATATATACCTTTATGCCAACAATAGCCAATAAAACAAGGTCATTTTCAGGTAAAGCCCATCGAGCAAGCTCTTCTTCATTAGTTGGAACCTTCTCACTTTCATAAGATCTGTATGCAATAGCGACACATCGCAAACTACCAGCAGCCATACTTTCAATTGCCTTTTCAAAAAAGGCCATCTGTAAAAACAAGAGATTCAACAAATAGAAACTCAGTAAAATGTTATTAACCACAGCACTAAGACTAACACCTACTTGCTACCATGATTAAGTTTTAAAAGTCTACCAACATAAAACAATAAAGAATACAACAACCACACATAAAGGTGATAAGAAGAACATTAATGACAAATAAAACATTAAGAATTTCTATTCTCAAAAGCTACACTGTTCATCTCAACAGGCAATTAGTTTCTCAAACCTTTTCTTCATCCATAGCAACAATGCCATCATTACTGTCAAGGTACCGCGAGCATGCAGCTAACACTATTTCAGCAGCTCCTTTCCAGTGAATATGAACTTTAGAGTCCGGCTGGGGAAAAAACAAAGTAATTTAAGGATTAAAGACAAACTATGATTATAAAAACAACAAAAATCTTTCTCAAACAATTTAGCATTTTTGTTCAAGCCAAAAACAATTTTGGATTCAGTTCTAGCTGGTTCAGTATTATTTATTATTAAGATAATGATTTTAAATTTAGTTGTAGATATCCTTATCTACAGCAAGGAGAAATCAAAAAGGCATACATAATTGGTGCTGTTCTTCAGAACCAAGTTTATCAGTTGTCAAAAGCTTTTAGATTTTAATAAGATGAAACAAGTTTTCATATAAGCTGCAGTACCACATTCCTATCACTGTCATCATCATTACAAAACATATGTTTAATCATTAGTAAAATCACACCAACTATTCTAAGTTTAATGTTAACATTCTCTATCATTGTTTGTTAAGAGTTCATTTATATCCCATTGAATTGTAAATAAAAATTCAACTAAATTAATGGAAAACTCACTGAACATTTGCAATTGATTGGGAAAAAACAACAAATTGACTAGAAATTGACAAAAATATCAAAGCAAATAGGTTTCTGTATAGTTTGAAATAAAATAGAAATTGACTAGAAAACTCTGGTGGAAGACAGGATGCAGGCGCACAACATAGTTCTTTGGAGAATCATCAAAGCAGGAGACCATAAGGAGAAAGGACACTAAGTTTTCTCTCAGCTAAGGATAGTTCTCTATCTGTTAATATAAATGGGAACTAAATTTAAATCCTCATATGGAAACTAAGACAAAAAGGCACTAAAATGCAGCCACTCCCTAGAATGAATGCAACTATGATGAACTACTCATCTAAGTTAGGAACAGTACCAAACTTATTGCAACGCCGCCTCTCTTTTTCTCCGAGTTGAAGGGAAATACATGAACAATTGAACATCCTGACCTGACAGCATCAAAGTTCATACCAAGCTGCAAAGATTCAAAGACTATAATTAGTATTACAATTACAAAAAAGCAATAGCAAGCAGATAATATGTGGTAGATATGCAACCTTGATTGCCCAATTTAGAATTGCCTTTTCTGTTGGTGATCCAGAAACCTCTACATCTCCACCTCCCTGAACAAACCAACAACAGTAATGATAGGAAAAAGGCATTTCACTAGAGATTCTGCTCAACTTTATATGATAAACGAAAAAAATTATGAATTATTACACCACCTCTGGAGTATAAACACTGCCATTCGCGTTCACTGCAACACCTTCAATAAGTAGTGAAGTTTGTGTATCAGTTAACTCCGAACGGCTGTCTGGAGGATCAATCTTTCTTCCACCAACATAAGCTTCAACCACAGTCATCTGTACAGATAATCAACTTTATTAGTATTGTTATTATTAGCGAGGGAGAGGGAGATTTGCTACCGTGGTTGCCTAACTTTTCATCACAGCCCGATGCCACCTCTGAAATCTATCTTTTACACAATCCTATATATAATGGCTTAAACTTTCAAATTACTAAATCTCCTTTCGCTTCAAACATGCAACCAGGAAAGTACTTATTCTGTTATCATTTTCTTATTCCTTTTTGTAGAAAAATCAATAATTACTAGGGGAGAGACTTTGCTTCTATCAGAATATACTCAGTAACATGATTGATCAAAATGGTACCAAAAGTTCAATCAATTATTCATGTAACGGTTGATCTGAAAGAATCAATTGGAAACTATGGGAATAAATTTATAAAGTTAGGTTTAACCAAAAAATTTTATAAAGTGTTACCAAAAGTTCAATCAATAAGCATGTAACGGTTGATCTGAAAGAATCAATTAGAAACTAAGAGAATAAATTTATAAAGTTAGGTTTAACCAAAAAAATTTATAAACTTAGGTTACTTAAAACCATAAGAGAAAATTGATCATCTACGAATCTACAATTATTAACAAAATAACAAATGGCCTTTAATTTATGAACTATAAATCAACAGGAAGTGCACTCTGTTAACTAATAAATTATGAATTGTAAAATCTTAATACAATATCTTCTATCGTCACTTTTATATTTCTATTATAGCTGATGTTCATTTTTGTTATTGACTTCTAAATTTGATTGCTTCCAAAAACAAAAAGCAACTTCTATGAATCAGCATTTAATCTTGTATAATAATATTATTCTCAGACAACAAAAATCAGAAATTAGGTTTTTAGGCCTAGTGTGTAGACCCTTGACATCAATTTATATCTTGTTAATATTCATTAATATATATTAAAGCATGTCCTTTTTCCCCCATTAAAACAGCGAGAGAATCAAAATGAATGATGTTACCATATTTTTCAAGCACAAAATAACATGCCTGATTCAAAGTTAAGGTTCCAGTCTTATCACTGCAGATTGTTGTGGCAGAACCCATGGTCTCACAAGCAGAAAGCCGGCGCACCTGCATTTCCATTTATATTAATAAGCATGAAATTTGCTCCTAGGAAACAGTTTTACATCAATACCTAAAGGAGGCACAAAAATATTCATCATACATACCAGAGCTTTGTCTGCCATCATTTTCTTCATTGAGTATGCAAGGCTGCATCATATCAAAAATCAATATAACACAAATATTGTATGAAAAACTGTAGCAAACGAGGAGAGGAATCATAGTTATCTAAGCTACAGTATCTGCCATATAAGATGCAAATATATATATATATGAGGCATTACAACAGTAAATTCTAACTAATAACTAAAGAAACAGAAAAGGAGACAGGTTAACAAAATAGGCCTTAAGATATCAACTAATACAACCAAACTTCACGATATAAAATATGCATAAAAACAACAACTATGGAAGTTTAAGATGCTTTAGCACATAGAAACAAACTTACGTTAAAGTTACAGCTAAAGGAAGACCTTCAGGCACCGCAACAACCACAATAGTAACCTACATCATTCAATGTTAGCCATACATACATGAATGCATTTTCACAAAAGGTGATAAACGAGGAGCACATACTGCAACAGTGACAATCTTAATAACATCATCTACAGCATGACTCGCACGAGTCTTGCCAGCAATAAATTGCTTTGCTCCATTTGGATCTGTGGTATGGCCTGTGAAGTACCTGATTTCCAAAACTTTAATCAGACCAGACAGCAAAGTCAACTTAAGAAATAGAGAGTAGGAGGTTTTAAAAGAGATGGGAACCAAGCCAAAACCAGAATTACCTGACTATAAGGACAACCAGGACAGCAAAAGCTACACTGAGTCCAACAAAACCGATAAAAGTCGCAACCCCATTCAAACGTACCTATACACATTAACACAAGATAAGCATGACAAGTAAAATCCAAACTTATACTTTATTGCTATCATTGGGAAACAAAAACCTGTAAGGGAGTTTCTTCACCGGTGTCTTCTGAAAGATTAGCCATGAGCAAACCCCATTCAGTATTTATACCAACCCCAGTTGCCTGAAATTATAAAAAGATTATGATTACTTTATAATTTACAAAGAATACAAGGTTTCAGTGTGTATGCATTTAAAAAATTATTAACAAAAAAAAATGAACAGTAATAATCTACAAGTTAAGCAAATTGTCAAAAAATAGGACAATAAGAATGTTGATCTATATCTACTGCATTCACAAGAAAACAATGAAAACTGCAGACTAAATTTTTTTTGTAGAAAACTCAGTATTAAGAAGTTTGCAACATGTTCGCCAAATATATGAATTGAATAAGTTATGATGAACAACAGGATTAAGATTAATAATTTTAAGACCCAGTTTGTACAGTCTATACTGAAAACTTGAACAGATTACAACATACACAATTATAACGATTTAATGGGAAGTACAGGAATAAAGAAGATAAGTCCTAATATTTACCAGCATTTTGCCACTTCCATCAGCCACTTTACAGCCAGACATCAAAAAAGGTTGCTTCATATCTTTGTGAACCTGCAAAAGATAACAGCATTTTTTTTACTATTTTGGAAACTAGACCTAATAGCAATTTTAGAGCATGCAAAAAGTAAGCACATCTTTTGATAGCAGTACAGGTTGTTAAGGCTTACAATATCACTCTCTCCAGTCATGCTAGATTCATCTATTGCAAGTGAGTGGCCAGAGATTAAAATTCCATCAGCAGGGACCTATAGAGCAGATTATCAATTCAAGTCAGACGCTGCATTGAAGATAACGAGAGTAAATGGCATATAGAGTCACACACCTGATCACCAATATTGAGGGGTATAACATCACCAACAACAATATCATATATCGAAATTTCAACTCTTCTACCTCCTCTAACAACCTGCAATATTGCATTCAAACTCAAATACAAAAAGAATATAGTGCATAACCATATGAAAGGTTAAATTAGTGGACACCTTACCTCCAAATGTATGTTCCTCTTCTCCTCATCTAGCTTTTGGAACTGAAGAGATTGTTTATAGTCACTGATAGCTGCAGATTTGAAAAGTCATGATAGAATGAAATACAACAGTATTGAAACAAGCAGCAAAATTAACAGTTAAATTTTAATAACAAGAAATAAAAATAAATTAATTGGAATTAAAAATTTTATGTAATTAACTGCAACAGGTTTAACTAGTCATTTCAGTACACCTGTAACAACAATGACAAGCATAACTGCAAATGCTATGCTACCCCCGTCATACCAGCCTTCCTTGGGACCCTGTTAAAAGAAAATGCAGCATATGACATGAAAACTAAAAATTCTTATTCCAAAGTAATGTACTTGAAACACAAACAGGCTTGAAGAAATCTCCTTGAAACAATAAAAGTAATGTAGAGGCTAAAAACTTAAAATGCTTGTTGACCATAATTTAATTAAGAAATTGATGTTATCCAATATTCCAACCTGAAGAAAAATTTGGTGTTCGCTTAAGTCTCATACTTACTGCAGGAAGTAGAAATTCTTTAAACATTTATTTTAGAAAGACTTCCATTCAATGGTATGGAATTATGGAGCTGATTGAACGTATAAACAAGTACACAGACCAGACAAGAATTTTGGGAGCTGATATCATCATGTGAAAAACTAAGGTTGAACACAATATACCCAAGTATGACATCATGTTAAGAACTACAAAATATATATATATATATATATATATATACATATATATATATGCTAAGACCCTGTGAAAATATTAACATAAATCGATGAAGTTATGGACCACAACCAGCAATAAGAATATCATCATCCCGATTTTATGAAACAGAAGTTAGTACTCATCCATTTGTATGACACACGTATACGGTAACGGTACTGCTTTTATTATTACAGGTTCATTATTAAATTATGATACATAATTAAGAGGATAATAGGAAAATCATTATAATCATAACTCAGCAAGATTTGCTCACAAGAGAAAACACAGATTGTACTTGACCATATATAGGACTCTCACCTCTGTCTTTATTCCCAAAGCCAAAGAACATACAGCAGCTATTATCAAAATTATCAAAGTAAGGTCTTGGCAAGCTTCCCAAACAAATCTCTGTGTGCAAAAAAAAAAAAGAGTATGTTAGTTAAAAATAAAAAGACTTCTTCAAGAATATAAGCGATGGTTAACAAAATAAACAAAGGAAGGGGAGGAACAACAATTGCAAACTAATATAGCTAAAAATTTACCCAAAAACTCCGTCCTTTTTTCCGAGGATATGTGTTTGAACCAAATGCATTCCTCCGTTTAAGTAAATCAGAATCATCTCCTTGAATACCTTTCTCCAAATTTGTTTTCAGTAACTCTGATAGCCCGTTAATCTGATTTAGAAAACCAAAAATAAATATTAAATAAGTTACAAATAATGCAAAAATATAAATATTAATCAAATTTTGTAATTTTCATCGACTTGCCCCCCCATATTCCTGCAGAGCATTAAGATTGTGATCCCTGGTCAATGAAGCCAGTTGCTCTGGTCCAATTGCAAAATCACCATTGGGAGTTGGCTCTGGAACAGCTGTCCCTACAAAACAAAGCATCATGATACGCATCGAAACCAAAACAATGGGCTTTTATTTGTTGTTACAGCACAAGCGATCCAATGGATAGAACACATCATAGAACATTTTTAAATAAAATACTTTCTTTTCACAAAATACATGCAACAAAGTAAGATAAATTGCCTAAAATACTTCCATAGCATCAACTTATTGTACCAACTCAATCAATGACTTTACACATGCCACTGATAATGAAGATATCAGAATGAAGGCAAAAAACAGTGGCATCCACTGAATGTGTTTTAAGTAAGGAGGAGCTTGACAAGCAGCGAGATTATAATAGCTATCCTAGCAAGAATTATGTCCAAAAGATTACTTTATATGAACATGTTTTACTAATAAAATATCAGACAGAGAAGCTTTTCTTAGATGTGAATATCATTTCATTCGATTAATAGATGCAGCTTTAATTTAAGCACTAACAAAACACTTCATATCTCAAACTAACTGGATAATTCAAATCTATCACATCTAGAAACAAGTAAACAAAACGTAATAAGATAATACAAGCAGGGCACATGCCCATGCAAAACCACCAAGAAAGATACAGAGACTCTACACTCTAGACATTTAAAAAGGTATCTAATTATGGATATGTTTGATGTATACATTTTAAACTTTGGGCTTCCTCTGAAGAAATCAAATATTTCTCAAGCTGCAATACATCATTTAAAAAGGTATCTAATTATGGAAATGTTTGATGTATACATTTTAAACTTTGGGCTTCCTCTGAAGAAATCAAATATTTCTCAAGCTGCAATACAAATTATCATTGATTTTCATTAAGGTGGCATAAAATTCTGGTTTTGCATCAAATGTGGCTATGCCTTTTTGGTTTGGGGCAGTTTGAAGTTTATGTTACATACAAACACACGCAGACACGTATAAAGACTATGGAGTGACGAGAACACATACGAAAATCTCAATTGGATGAAGCTGCCAAACAAAAACGTGGCAAAGATAACACCAGAATACACTAAAACTATAAAACGCAAGCACTATTGTGCTAACATTCTACAAGGCTAAACATAAGATCGGCTGAAGAGTACCATTTTCGCGTTCCCCAGCTTGCTTGAAAAGATATGCAGCCTAAGAAAAAGGAGAAAATCAGAGGAATAATAAACCCAGAAAATGAAAAAGAATCCCAAAAAAGAAAACTCAGTCAAGGATAACATACTCGTATAGCTTGAGCATGTGTTCTGATCGTACTTAAAACCTGCTTCTTCTCTTCTTGCTTTTTCAAGTCCAAGGTGTATCGAAAGCGACGAGAAGCATTAAGCACCAGGGCAGCTTGCTACAAAAGAAAATCATTGAAGTGAGAACCATCAAGTACCTATGAGAATTATCACCCCTCTCAATAATAAGGAAACGAAGAGAAGCCCAATTATATCAGAAAGGGAAAAAAGAAAAAGAAAGAAATCTTACAATATAAATAAAAAAATATATATATAAACAAAAAGAAAAGCAACAAAGCTCAAATCACAAGTCATAATTGTCACCGGCAACATGGAATAGTGCTTTCAAATAAAATTATATGAGCATCTAGTTCATAAAAGTTTACTTAAGAAACCTAAATCTATTTGAATAAATAAGACAAAAGCATAAAACAAAAACTACTACTAAACAGAGTATCCGAGAGGGAAATTAGGCATTACTCTCCAACGGCGGAGGCTATCGATGGGAGCATTCTTGGTGCTGGTGATATTAAAAGGACCGTCGGAAAACTCGTCGTAGTCATTGTCGGAGTGGGCGGAGCGGCTGCTTCCGGCCTCCACGTCATTGGGCCGCCGGTATGGCGACCCCTTGAATATGCTACTCATCAATCTGTATGTCGCAGGAGAGATGGCACCGTCACTCTCTATTTTCCACTATTATTATTACAAATAATAATAATATTCCGCATTCAACAATATTCACTAATAATATAGAATTAGATTTTTTTTTCTCCTTCGATTTACCGGTTCTCTCTGGAAACTTTTTTTTTTCCTCCTCTTTTCTTTTATTTTATTTTGAACTTCGAATAAAGACAAAAAGGAGATATTACAGACTATTTTTGCTTGCAAATAACGAAATCATAAAGGAAATTTTCCAGAGTTTTCCGCTGGACTTTCACTGTCACTAGTAATAGCTTTTTTTTAATTAATATTTATTTATTATTACTTTAACTTTGAAAATACAGTGACAGTGTTTTTTTTTATCTCATCCGATATCGGACTAATCCGGATTCGACCCACGTCGCGCACCTGGTTATGGTGGATGAGTCTCCCAACAGGGGCAGTTGCGTACACAAGGTCGGATTCGACCCACGTCGCGCACCTGGTTATGGTGGGTGAGTCTCCCAACAGGGACAGTTGCATACACAAAGTCTCGAACCCGAAACCTGCTTAAGCTGGAACAGGCCGTTTACTACTTGATCCAACACAAGGTAATACATTCACAGTGTTGAATGGAGTAAAAGTTTACTGTTACAGACTCCAAACAATTTTTTCCCTTTTTTTCTCTCCCTCGGAGACGGGAAAACGGTCACGAGAAAACCAACGGACAACTTTTAAAGAATTATATTAATTAATTAAAAAAAGAGTGAAATAAAATTTGAAAAAAAAAAAAAAAAAACAGTCGGCAGAAACAAAGGCAATCTTTGATTTATGCACCGAAACCGCTTCGGAAAAACCATTTTTTTTTTCTGTAAAAGTTGAACCGTCTCTTACTAAACAAAAAAAAAGAAGAGAAAGAATAAGAAAAAGGAAAACCAACCGACCAGCGAGCCGTCCAACTCGAAGCATGTGCAAATATTTTTTACTAAGAGGTTTGAAAGGGGATTTCCATGGCTTATTTACCTGCGTCTGTTGTTCCTTTCGTCTTTCTTCTGCTTTGCCTTTGTCTCAAGTTTTACGGCAAATCCTTCTCAATGCAACAATAGCCCTATTTCACAATACTTTTATATGAAGAAGATTTAAAAAGCTTACGGCTTACGCTACAAAAATTACGGGAAACATTTTAAAGAACAAAAGAAAGGGAAAATAGGAATATTTTGTTTCTTATTATGGAATTATTTTATACTATATAATATAATTATTATTATTATTATTATTAATATAATTATTATTATTATTATTATTATATATATAATTATAATAATATGCTTTCCGATAATATTGATGGAAGTACCAGGAAATTTCTTTGAAACTTTTTACCGTAGTTTTAAACTTTGATCCACGGTAATTATCTTTTACTCCTATTTTTAGTCGTAGTCCGAGAATGTCCAAG
>AWWV01015268.1:0-12624 GCA_001974805.1 Corchorus capsularis
CATAAATATATGAAGAATGTTTATCATTTGCACAAATTAATATTGAAAAATGTTTAAACCTCTAAAATGTTGATCCTTTGCAAGATGCCACTTTGACTTTTCTTCACTTTTACTACAAAGAGGGAAAAAAAAACACATTGTGTGTTATTAACAAATCAAATGCTATTACAAAGAGGTCAAAAAAAAACCAAGATGAAATTGTATTAACAAATATATTCATTTGAAAAACAAAATATACAAAAGTGACATGGAAAATTAATGAAATAGTTACATCGTTGAAGAGATTTTCCATGTAATGATGTAATATTGCTCCACATTTTGTCAAAATTGTTGGGAAAACATAATATGGTAGGGTTTTTTTTTTGGCAGAATAGAGGAGGAGAAGAAGAAGAAGAAGTCTCGAATAGAGAAGAAAAATTGGAAAATTACGTTAATAGAGAGTGGTAGGGTTAATGGATAAACATGGGCAGTTTTTAATAGAGTGGAAGTGTTAATGGATAAACATGGGTGTTTTAGATTTAATTATAATCAATTATAATGACAGTTTTTTTTAATTCTTAATGACAGTTTTTTAATTTTAAGTTTATATCTATTTTTTTGTTGAATTCCTAATGACAGTTTTTTAATTTTAAGTTTATATCTATTTTAAATATTTTCTTTTTGAGTAACTGAGTTTGTCTTCGAGTTAACTCATAAGACAAATTTAGGTTTTGGTGTATATATATATATATATATATATATATATATATATATGGTATTGGGTTAAAGCGGTGATGGATGGGAAATAAAGAAGGTACTTAGAAGTTAGAAGTAGAAGATAAGCGAGCAAGCTGTCATTAGATGATGAGCTAGAGAGATGACCCAAGAAAGGGAGAAAACACAAACATGCAAAAGTGTAAAACGTGTTAGCACATGACATGAGATGATGTTACGAGTGTCATGCCAATACAACAATCTCTTCTCTTGATCTCCATCCATTAATTAATAATGGCAAATTATACAATACAATACACCAGTGGTGGAGTTTAGAAAACTACACAAGCGAGTTTCGAAGGGTGACAAGTGTCCCTTAGGGATTAGATTGAAATGTTTAAAACTTAATTAATTAAAAAAATGGACATGTGTCAACTTTACAAGCCGTTTGTGGAGTCCAAAATTTACACCACCGGTGTATCATATAATCACCCATTAATAATCAGTACTATTGATTAAGAGTAGGGAAATTATGTCTTACTCATCATCTTCTCATATCGATGCTCAAATTATATAAAAAATAACAATAACAAATCATAATAATAGAAAGTGAAATTACCTAAAAACCAATCCAACCTTAACATTTAAGAACAAATGAGAACAAATGAGGAGGGTATTTTGGTACTTTAATGTTCGGTTTTTTCGTTATTTGAATTGATGATCGAGGGTATTGTGGGAACTTTGTGAAAGAGTTACTTTTTTAATTTAATTTTAATTAATTAACCATAATAATAGAAATTGAAATCACCTAAAAACCAATGCAACCTTAACATTTCATAAATTGAAGCACAAATGAGGAGGGTATTTTGGTACTTTAATGTTCGGTTTTTCGTTATTTGAATTGATGATTGAGGGTATTTTAGGAACTTTGTGAAAGAGTTACTATTTATGGGTCCCATTCTCCATAAACTAATATTTTTTTGTTGGATTATTTATCTAATGATCCTCATACTTTTATACTTTATGCTATTTAGTCCTTTACAATTATAGGTTGGACAATTTAACGCGTTGACTTTTATTTTTGAATTTTTTTTTCTACTTGTCCGATTAAGATGATTCAAGTGTCTATTAAAAGGTAATTTCACGACTTACAATTTTCATGAAGAATTCAAAAGCCAATTCTAATGTTTAGATTCTAAAAAATGCTTCCGAAATTTTGTGGTTTTGATTGCCAGTCAATTTAATATCGTATAATTTTTTGTCCACATGTCCGATTGAAGTTATTGAAGTGTCAGTTAAAAGGTTATTGCATGATTTACGACTTTCATGAAGGACCCGAAAGCTAAATTTGATCTACGAGTTTCATGAAGGGTTCAAAAGGGAATTTTTATGCTTTAAGATCTCCATTAACAAACATTTTCTTATTTGGATTATTTATCAAATGACACTCATATTTTTCTACTTTATACTACTTTATTCTTTACAAATTCTAGATTTTAATTTCTATTCTTTGTTCTATTTGTCCGATTAAGTTGATTCTGTCTATTAAAAGGTAGTTTCATGATCTACAACTTTCATGAAGGACTCAAAAGCAAAATTTTATGTTTTAATTCAAAAAAATGCTTCCTAAATTTGGTCGTTTCAATTGTTGGTCTATTTAATACCATATAATTTTCGATCCACATGTCTGATAGTGTCGGTTAAAAGGTTACTGTATGATCTACGACTTTCATGACGAACCCGAAAGTTAATTTGATCTACGAGTTTCATGAATGGTTCAAAAGGGAATTTTTATGTTTCAAGATATCCGTTAAGAAAATTTTGCTTATTTAAATTAGTTATCAAATGACCCTCATACTTTTCTATTTTATGCTACTTACTCATTTACAAATTCTATCTTATTCGATTTAACGCTTCATTTTTTTTCCTTTGTTCTATTTGTCCAATTAAGATAATTCAGGTGTCTATTAAAAAGTAATTTTATGATCTACAACTTTCATGAAAGACTCAAAAGCTAATTTTCATATTTCAATTCTAAAAAATACTTTTGAAATTTTGTTATTTCGATTGACAATTTATTTAATTTCATATTATTATTTATCCAGATGTTCGATTAACAAAAATTCATAAAAATCCTTTCATAAAATTTTCGACCCCGCAGTGAAGCGCATGCCAAAAAACTAGTTGGAAATAATGTTGACAATCCTTGGCGTTTTACGGGTTATTATGTGTCTCCTCAAACTTCTTGTCGTAGATAATCATGGAATTTGCTGTGTTTATTGCACACCCGATCTTAATTACCATGACTTTCCGCCGGTGATTTTAATGAAATAACTACAAACTTTGAAAAGTCAAGTGGTGCTAGGCGAGCAGAAAATCAAATGGAAGCCTTTAATTCAACTATTTCTGATTGTGGACTGAATGACTTACCTGTAGTACTAGGCCTATTAAGAACTTGGTGTAGGAGGATCAAATAGGGAGTTGATATTTGAAAGATTGGATCGGGCTTTGGGTAGTAACTCTTGGTTCGAAAGATTTAGTGAGTCCATGGAGAAACACCTTATTTCTTCAGCATCAAATCACTTACCTTTGCTTCTCGGTATAACTGATCATCCTCGACTTGTAGCTAAGCGATCTAAGACTTTTCGGTTTGAATCAATGTGGCTATCTCATACTGAATTTAAGCCAACTATCTCGGGCTCTTGATTGTCAAAACCGACTCGAGATGTAGTTAAGAAAATTGAGGATTGTGGGAAGAAGCTGGTTGAATGGAATAGATCGAGTTTTGGAGATATTCGATTTAAGATTGCGGAAAAAACAAAAGAATGCCAGGCTGCCTTTGTAGATGATTCGGACTCAGTGGATTGATTGCAGCAAGATTTAAATGAGCTTTGTACCCCAAGAAGAAACTATGTGGCGTCAGCGTGCAAAAGCGTTTTGGTTGAGGGAGGGTGACAAGAATACCAGGTTTTTTTTCACTCTGTCGCTTCCAATCGAAGAAGGCGTAATGAGATTATGGGCTTGAAGAATGCTGCAGGTATATGGTGCAATGATGCGAGGGGAATTGAAAGAATAATTATTGACTATTTCCGTGATATTTTTTATTCTTCACAGCCTTCTGTTGAGGCAATTCAACACGTTTTATCTTCTTTGGACAATCAGGTAGATGAGGAATTGGGTGAAATTTTAGAAGCTGAATTCACAAGGGAGGAAATAAGACAAGCTACGTTTGATATTCAGGGAGATAAAGCCCCAGGTCCTGATGGAATGCCTCCAATTTTCTACCAAGAATGTTGGGACATAGTAGGAGATGATATCGTTTCTTTGGCTTTGGATTTTTTGAATAATGGTAAGCCTCTCCCAAATTTCAGTCATATTGTTATTGCTTTAATACCAAAGAATGATTCTCCACAGTTTGCTAAGGATTTTAAGTCGATTAGCCTTTGTAATGTTGCTTACAAAATAGTTTCGAAAGCTATTGCAAATCATATGAAACGTGTTATTCCCTATGTAATTGGTGAGAATCAAAGCGCGTATGTACCAGAAAAGATGATTTTTGATAACACGATGATAGCTTTTGAGACTATCCATTTTATGAGTAACAAGCGAACTGGTCGAAAGGCTCATATGGCAATTAAGCTGGACCTTAGTAAGGTTTACGATCGCGTTGAATGGAGCTTTTTAGAAGCTAGTTTGAGGAAGATGGGTTTTTCGGATTGTTGGCTTCAATTGGTCATGACTTGTGTTAGGAGTATTTCCTACTCGGTTGTGGTGAATGGGAAACAATGTGAGGTAATCACAGCTTCCCGGGGTAGAAGACAAGGTGATCCTTTGTCTCCATACTTATTTTTAATTTGTATGGAGGCACTTTCAAGCATGCTTTCAAAGGCTGATTTGAATGGGACTATTCAGGGGGTTTCTGTTGTTCGATCAACACCTAAAGTCTCTCATCTCTTTTTTGCAGATGACAATATCCTATTTTTGCGGGCATCTATAGTAGATTGTGAGGCAGTGTTAGAGATATTGAACCACTTTAGAGCAGCCTCGGGTCAACAAATTAATGTGGATAAGTCCTCAATTTTGTTTAGTGCTAATGCTCGCAGTGAAGTAAGATCTTCGATTATGGCTCGTTTGGGAATACAGAAAATACTTGACAAAAACAAGTATTTAGGATTGCCTATAATGATTGGTCGTTCAAGTATTAGGGAGCTTCGATATATTAAGGAGCGACTTTAGACTCGAGTCAAGAGTTGGCATAATCGGCTATTTTCAATTGCTGGCAAGGCTGTCATGATCCAAGCTATTGCTCAGGCAATTCCGGTGTACTTGATGAGTGTATTCCGCTTTTCGAAGGGTTTTATTCAGGAGCTAAACTCGGTCATTGCAAACTATTGGTGGGGATGTACAACTTTAAGGAAGCGTATTCATTGGAGAGCTTGGGAATCTTTGTGTATATCTAAGGTTGATGGAGGTCTTGGATTTAAAGATTTTGAGGCTCCCTTGTTGGCAAAACAGTGTTGGCGATTGATACATAATCCCACTTCATTGTGTTCTCGAGTGCTGAAGTATAAATATTTCCCTTCAAATAGCTTTATGTCAGCCAATTTAGGTTGAAGGCCTTCCTTTCTTTGGAGAAGTCCCTTAGATGGCCGTAAGGTGATTGAGGAGGGATCTCGTTGGCCAATAGGGGCGGGTAATTTTGATGTTTGGCAGGAGAAATGGTTGGACAGCCCACCAAATTATAAGCCAAGGCCGAAAGCAGGCGTTAGGGAAGAGCCGCTGCAAGTTTCTAAATTAATCGATTCTGATAATCGATTCTGGAATGTGGAGATGCTTGAGGAGTTCTTCGAAATGGAGGATGTTGAGCGTATTCTTTGTATTCCGATTCCAAGGGTGCCGAGTGATGATTATTTGATATGGAATGATAATTCAGAAGGAATTTTTTCGGTAAAATCGGCTTATGTTACTGCCCGTAAGGTGTTAGGTAAAGTGGAATGTCCGAGGGAATTTCGCCCTGCACTATGGAAGCTGTTATAGAATGCTTGTGTGGCACTAAAGGTTAGTATTTTTTTTTGGCGCTGCTATTGGGGTATTTTGCCTTCAAAACTTACTTTGCATTATAGGGGAATTCCAATTAACCAACGATGTGAGGTTTGTAATGATCAAGAGACCTCGATCTGCCATGTGCTATTTGATTGTTTCTTGAGTCGACGGATATGGGAATCTACTTGTCCTTGGGTGATGGTTCTTTATGATAGTTGGACTAGGGTTAGAGATTTTTGGGATGAACTCATGTGAAGTCAACACGAATTGGTTAACTAACAAGGGCACTTTGGATTTTGTGGATCATTTGGTGGAATAGAAATAGATGCTTACATGATGCTGTGTGTGCTACTCCAAGTGCTCTTTTACACTTGACCATTACTCTTGAGAAGCAGCATTTGGATGCATTTCCAATTTCATCTTCGAGTACGGGTGTCACGAGAGTGTCGCGGTGGAATCCCCCTCCCTTAGGCATGCTGAAAATAAATGCAGACGCTTCTTTTTGTCCCACTAGGAAAGAAGTTGGCCTGGGGGTGGTGATCCGTAATAGTGGGGGAGATATTATAATTAGTGCTTCTAGGCATTTGAATTTTATCTCCAACTTCTCTTTATGCTGAAATTCATGCCTTATATTGTTTGGTTTTGAGTTGGCTTTAGAGCATGGTTGTGATAATTGTATTTTTTAGAGCGATTCCATGGTAGCTGTTAGAATGATTAATAGCTAAACCCCTTCTTGGTGGGAGGGTGGTCTTCTTATTTATGAAATACAGGATTTGGTGTCTCTTTTTGACTTTTGTATAGTTTCTTATGTCAATAGGGAGGCCAATGTTTTGGCACAACGATTAGCAAAGTTACCTGTTGATCATGTGTGGTGCGGGAGGTTACCTTCCGACGTTTGTAATCCCGATTTCTAATTAGTGAAAGTTATTGATTTCCGATAAAAAAAAAAAGTAGGGATCAACTTATACCCTGTCTAAAGCAACTGGTTTTATACTTGTTTCATAGCCTTTCGTAACTTAATTTAAGATTAATATTTTAAAAAACTAATCGTTAGATTTAATACTTTTATTATAATATATATATATATATATATATATATCATACATGATAAAATATCAAGCGGATCCGATACCTTTATCATATCACTGACACTAACATTTTTCAATATTTTTAATATGTTTTAATTGTGAAATATAGATCAAACATATAATTAAAATTTTCAATTAACTTCAAATTTGACATACAATATTTATGGGCTTAGAATTTAAGTTTTGTTCAGACTGATCAAATTTATGTTCTCCAAAAAATATAAAAGAAGAAAAAAATTGTATATATGTAAACTTTATATTTACTATATATATATATATGGGTTTATATATATTACACCGTCAGTGGAGTTCAGCAAACTGCACAAGCGGATCTTGAAGGGTGACATGTGTCCCATAGGAACTAAATTGAAATATATATATATATATATATATATATATACTATATATAAAAGTATCGAATAAGGGGAAACTTTATGTTTTCCGATTGTACCCATTTTTTCAAATATAGTTTCCGATTGTACCCTTTTTTTCAAATATATTTCTAAATTGCCATTATTAAATAATATTTTAATTATTCCACTATTAAAATAATGAAAATTTAGATTATCCTCATTAATTAGGTCCAACGTGGCCAATAGGGATGCCCACATCATCTTTAGCATATGAATTTTCGTCCAAATCATTCTCCAAGTCGGTTTAGGAGAAGATCAATTCTATTCAGAAATTTTAAGGGCAAAATCGTCCACCGGAACGGCAGAATTAGGTCTCGAGAGAAACATAAAAGTTGTACATCTCAGAATCCTCTTTCCAACGGTACCTCATTTGCATTTTTCTGATTTCTGAATCAAAAGTTATGATTTTTCTTCCAAAACTACTCTTATGAAGTCCTCCTTTAAATAGGATTTAACAATGCTGCATCAGAGTCATTACTGCATCATAATTACGGATTGTACTTGGACTCCTTCTTTGGGCTTCCATATTAATGAATTGGGTCTAAGAATATCAGATTTAGACTTCAAGACATCTGACTTGGGAATTTGGACTTCATGGACTCAAACGAGTCCAATGAGCCTATTGGACCGAAATGAGACAAAATCAATAGTTTCTCCGGATTTATCTATCTATACTATATATAAAAGTACGAATAATGGAAAACTTTATGTTTTCCGATTGTACCCTTTTTTTCAAATATATTTCTAAATTGACATTATTAAAATTTATTATTTAAAAATTAATTATAAAAATTCAATTTAGACCGAATTATAAGTTTGCAAAATTGATTTTCATTGATAAACATGCAAATTTCTACGAATAATGGGGAAATTTTATGTTTTCCGATTGTAACTTTTTTTCAAATATATTTCTAAATTGTCATTATTAAAATTTAGTATAATTTTATTTTTTAAAAATTAATTAAAAATTTCAATTTAGACCCAATTAAAAGTTTGTTAAATTGATTTTCGTCGATGAACATGCAAATTTCATTTACTATTATTTTTTGAATTTAATATTTTAATTTTAATTTTTTAAATGTCAATAAAAAGATTAAACTAACACTAACACGTACAATAATATTGTTAGTAAAGCTCCATCTTTTCGTTAAATAATGTTTTGCTGCATTCACTTTGTTCAATTGGAAATTGTTGAGTTAGAAGAGTAGGTGATACATAAGATGGTCATCATAATTTCATGAGGAGGTTATCAAAAATCCATAGTGTGGTTACCCAAATTCATATGGAAGTTATCAAAATTTCATAGTGTGGTTACCAAAATTTCATAGGATCGAGTTATTAAAATTTCTTAGGAATTTCATAGTGTGGTTATCACAATTTTATAGAAAGGTTATCAAAGAGATTATATGAAGATATTTATACTTCTTTCCACATACAAAAATATGAAATTCAGACTCATGTGACAAGCCAAGATCCTGAAAGAATCACTAACGAAATACCGCATCTAGAAGCCCATTTACTCCGCAATTTAGACAAAAATGGAATTGTGATGCTGGGATCTTGGGTGGAGACAGACAATATTTTAGTAGGTAAATTAACGCCTTATGTCATAGCGAGGTTATAAGAATTTCATAGTATGGTCAACAAAATTCCATAAGGAGGTTACTAATATATCATGGGGAGGTTATCAAAATTTCATAGTGTGGTTATCAAAATTTTTTAGTGTGGTTATCAAAATTTCATTTGAAGGTTATAAAAGTCTCAATTTCATGATGAGTACCAAAATTTGATAGAAAGTTATCAAATCTCATAGAGTGATTATCGAAATTTCATAGAGATCGGATTATCAAAATTTATAGGAAGATTATCAAAATTTCATGGTGTTGTTATCAAAATTTCAGAGCAAGGTTATCAAAATTACATAATGTTATTATCAAAATTTTATAGAGGGTCAACAAAATTTTATAAAGAGGTTATCAAAAATTCATAAACAGGTTATCAAATTTTCAAAATGTGATTACCAAAATTTCATAGTGGTATTTCTGGGGAAGTTATCAAAATTTCATAGTATGGTTTCAAAATTAAGAAGGTTATTAAACTTGTATTATGGAGTAATCAAAATTTCAGGGAGGATATCAAAATTTCATATGAAGGTTATCAAAATTTTATGGTTTAGTTTTCAAAATTTCGTAAGAGGGTTATCAAAATTTCATAGTGTGTAGATCAAAATTCCATAGGGATATTAACAAAATTTAATAATGAGGTTATCAAAAAAATCATACGGAGATTATCAAAATTTGTAGTTATCAAGATTTCATAAGGAGGTTATCAAAATTTTATAGGGAGGTTTATCAAAATTTTATAGGAATGTTTATCAAAATTTCATAACGAGGTTATTACAATTTCATAGTGTGTATCAAAATTTCAGAGTGTGATTACTAACAATACATATGGAGGTTTTTAAATTTTCATAACGTGGTTATTAATATATCATATGGAGGTTATCAACATCTCATATAGTGTTGGTTATCAAAATTTCATTGGGAAGTTATCAAAATTTCAAAATGAGGACTTCAAAATTCCTTAAGAAGGTTAACAAAATTTCATAAGAAGGGTAAAAAAAAATAATAAAAGGTTCTCGAAATTCAATAGTATTGTTGTTAAAATTTCATAGGAAGTTTATCAAAATTTCTTAGGAAGATTATCAAAATTTTATAAGGAGATTATAAAAAATAGTGTCATTATCATAATTTAATAGGGAAGTTATCATAATTTCATATAAATATATTTCATTTAAACACGTTGAGTCACGTGCAACGCACGTGAAAGCTAAAACTAGTGTATATATATATATATATATATATATATATATATTAGGAGTATTATGTTCATATAGACAATAATATAAAACTTTGACGTAGAAGTTGTTCTTTTTTTTCCCCCGAAATGTAGAAATCGTTCTCTAATTTCATATATTCTGCTACAAACACAGATTATATGTAAAAAAATATTAATATATACCTTTTTGTTTTTGTTAGAAATTAACACGTTCACTATGTCTAGATTGTCATGTGATAGGTAGTTTCTTCCATTTTAAATATAAATAGGTAAAATAAGTAGTTTAATTTGAGTAATTTGTTTTTTTAGAAGGTAGAATAATATTATATTGAATTTTTTAATTTTTTGGACATTCTCCAACTAAGTTTAATTTCGAGTGAACTCCTAAGAAAAACTCTAATTGACATTATATATATTATTTTTGGCACAAATTGACATTATATTATATATTACTATCTATCTATACCTTACCTTAGTATTAAAGTTATCCTCAAACTATTGTATGCTCAGTATTTTGCCTCTTCCTATGCTGACATTTGTCCAAAGTTTATTAGTTGGGTGAAAACTAATATATATTATTATATACTAGATATTTTCCCCGTGCATTCGCGTCGGGTTTTTTCAATTTATGATTAGAACTGAGTAATTTCAATTTTAAGTAAAATTTTATCTTATGTAATCGCAATTAAGTTAAATGAGAGGAAATATTATTAGAAATATAATGTTTATTCAAATAATTATTTGCGGGAAAAAAGGAAATGGAGTTTTACTTTGATTATAACTCAATGTTCTAAATATTATTTATAAATATTATATTTGAAATTTTAAATATATAATTATATATATTGGTTTTCTCCCAACCAATAAACGTTGTACAAATGTCAGCATGAGAAAAGTTAAATGCTGAGCATATAGACGTTTGGAGATAACTTTAATAGTAGGATATAGATTTAGAATTCTAATTATAATATTTATAAATAATATTTAGAATATTGAATTATAATTAAAGTAAAACTCCATTTTCTTTTTCCAGCATATAATTATTTGAATAAACATTAGAATTCTAACAATATTTCCTTCGATTTAACTTAAATTGCTATTACATAAGATAAAATTTTACTTAGAATTAAAATCACTCAGTTCCAATCATAACCCGAAAAACCCGACGGGAATGCGCGGAGATAATATCTAGTACATCTTAATTATATATATTATTACACGATTGGTAGGATAAAATTAAATATATATATATATATATATATATTATAAAGAACAATAATATTAGAATTTGAAAATACCAAAAAACCAACCCAACCCTGTCATCTCATTACTTGAAGAGAAAATGGGGAGGGGTATTTTGGTACTTTCATGCTCGGTTTTTTCGTTATTTAGATTGATGATTGAGGGTATTTTGGGAACTTTGTCAAAAAGTTACTATTTGCGGGTCCCATTCTCCATAAACTAATTTTTTTTGGATTATTTATCTAACTATCCTCGTACTTTTATGCTTTATACTATTTAGTCATTTACAATTATAGGTTGGACGATTTAACGCGTTGTTTTTTATTATTGTAATTTTTTTTCTATTTATCCGATTAAGGTGATTTAAGTGTCTATTAAAAGGTAATTTCATAATCTACCATTCTCATGCAGAACTCAAAAGTCAATTTTAATGTTTTGATTCTAAAAATTGCTTCCGAAATTTTGTGGTTTTGATTGCCGGTAAATTTAATATCATATAATTTTTTATCCACATATCCGATTGAAGTTATTGAAGTGTCGGTTAAAAGGTTATTGCATGATTTAGGACTTTCATGAAGGATCCGAAAGCTAAATTTGATCTACGAGTTTCATGAAGGGTTCAAAAAGGAATTTTTATGCTTCAAGATCTCCATTAACAAACATTTTCTTATTTTGATTATTTATCAAATAACCCTCATATTTTTCTACTTTATACTACTTAGTCCTTTACAAATTATATCTTAATCTAACATCTAACGTTTAAGATTTATTTTTTTATTTTTTGTTCTATTTGTTCGATTAAGTTGATTCATGTATCTATTAAAAGGTCATTTCATGATCTACAATTTTGATGGAGGACTCAAAAGCAAATTTTTATGTTTTAATTCAAAAAAATGCTTTCTAAATTTGGTCGTTTCGATTGTTGGTCTATTTAATACCATATAATTTTCGATCCACATGTCAGATTAAAGTTATTCAAGTGTCGGTTAAAAGGTTACGGAATGATTTACGACTTTCATGAAGAACTCAAAAGTTAGTTTGATTTACGAGTTTCATGAAGGGTTCAAAAGGGAATTTTTATGTTTCAAGATATCCGTTAAGAAATATTTTCTTATTTGAATTAGTTATCAAATGACCCTCATACTTTTCTATTTTATATTTTATGCTACTTAGTCCTTTACAAATTCTATCTTAATCGATTTAACGCTTCATTTTTTTTATTTTTTTGTTCTATTTGTCCAATTAAGGTAATTCAGGTGTCTATTAAAGGTAATTTTATGGTCTACAACTTTCATGAAAAACTCGAA
>AWWV01015269.1:0-37926 GCA_001974805.1 Corchorus capsularis
ATATATATATATATATATATATATATATATATATACACACACGGTAGACATGGGGATCTGTTCTCGTGGCCCTCAGGCATTTGGCCTGGTGGTAGAGTACTGGACTCTTAGTTCCAGTCTACCCAGACCATGAGGTCTTGAGTTCAACTCTCACGGAATGTGAGTTTGTTTGTAATTTGTTTGTTTATTTGGTAGGTAAGTAGTTTATGTTTGGGTATAGATATTTATTTAAATTGTAATTAGATTTGGGAAAGGGGTTTGTTGGCTCATAGATTAGCGTTTCGGTAATGTAACTAATCATGTAGCAGTGTATGGGTATTCTTGTGCGTTTGTAATCCCAATTTCTTCCAGAAATGAAAATGATTTCTATCTCAAAAGACACAGGGCACTCACTACATGAGTAGTTTATAACAGTTTTTTTCATAGGTAGTTTCTTTAAAATGATAGGAGTATAAATAAATTTAAATATTCACTAAAAAAATAAATAAATAAATTTAAATATTATATTTATCTTATAATGGGTAGTTTTATCTAAAATGGGTAGTTTTTATTTTATTTTGAATTTTTAAAAAACTGAGTTTGTCTCCGAGTCAACTCATGAGACAAACTCAGGTTTTGCCTTTATAATTAGTATAGATGATTACGAGAGAAATCAAATCAGGATTACTATAGGAGAGGGAAAAAAGATGATTAGATCAATGGCAACAGCGGGGTTCTTAAGTCTTGAAGTGAAATTCGTTTAATTAACAAATTTTAATTAGTTATTATGTATATATCACTTTTGATCTGTAGCAAAGTTTCAACAACTCATCTAGAAAGAAAAGGTACTCCTACTACATCTATAAATTTTCCCTCTTTTATTTGATTCCATTCTTTATTAAAGCTGGTGTGTAAACTCTACATGCATATTCACCATAGTTTTGTTTTGAATTTTTTTTGGGAAAAGTTTTGTTTTGAATTTGCTAATCTCAAAAACGAAAATTAAACAAAAAAAAGCCAAAACTTTATCAATCAATTACAGTACAATTTATTTTTAAATTGATGAATATCCATTTATGTATACTAGTCATTACTTCCACGCACGTGACCTAATCTGTTTAAAACATTAAAATCTTAAGCATACTACTAATTTTGTCATAAAGAAGTCTATTATTAGATTTGGCAAAATTTCACCTATGCGTATTCGATTCAACCGCTTGAAACCAAACCTGATTCAACCCGATTTGACAAAAAATCAGCTCAATACGAAACCGAAATGACCTGACCCCAAATCCTTAATGACTCAAACCCGATCAATCCGAGAGATGAATCCGAAATTACCTGAATCGGGAATAATTATATTTAACTGACTCATATCTTAAAAGACCTAAACCTGAAAATTTGAGACTCAAACCCGAAGTTATCGGAACCATATGACCTTAAACAAAAAAAAAACCGAACTAAAATTGACCCAAACCCAAATGACTCGATATTTGAACGATCAAAACACAACCCAACCTGAAACTGAGAAATTAACCGAACTCTTATAACTCATAATTTCCTTAACCCGAAACTGATTTAACCCAGATCCAACTTGACCAGCCCATTTGTATATACATTGGATTTTACTATCAAAGTAACAAAAGAAATTTTCCCACACAAAAAAAATAAAATTAACAAAGTAAAACAGTAAAGTTAAACCCACAATAAGAGTTACATTTATCAAGCAAAAATTAATTATAAGTCAAATAAAATAATTGCACGTTAGAGAACTAATAAATTTTAACCACAATACATTAAACTATCAAATAGAAAGATGTCAATTACAATAACTTTTTAAATCAAAATGGAAAAATAAAATAATTATAAAATATATTGAATTTAATTAAATGAAAATAGAGTTTTTAGTAGAATAAAACTGTATATTAAAACGTTTTAATATTTCCAAATTTTTATTGAAAAATAGTAGAATGATAAAATTAAAATAATTATAAAGATATTAGATTTAATTAATTAATTTGTTGATTAGTGACACAGGCATTAACGTCACAAATGTTCAATTTTCGTCACATATGATATTATGTGACGTAATTTTTAGCGTCACACCAGTCGTCACCTTTGCACCGTCGCTAAAGGTATATCGTGACGATTTGATACTTCAGAAAATGATCACTTTTACGTGACGAAAAGGAAAAACGTCATGTTATATTGAAGCTTTGGTGACGTTTCTTTACGTCATAAAATGTTGTTTAAACTGTCACAAAATGAGCTGAAATGTCACTGATATGAGGTAAAATTTTATATATATGTGACGATGTCGAGTTCGTCAAAGTAATTGGTGACATATATTACCGTCACATATCATTGAAAATAATGTCATTAAAGGTTGTTTAACACCGTTAGATGTAGATCAACGTTAAATCATTAGTGACAATAATAAAACGTAACGATATTAAGTGACGCAGTTCTTTGATTTTTCTTTACGTCACAAATATATATATATATATATTATATTATATAATAATAATAATAATAATAATAATAATAATAATAATAATAATAATCACTGCTAGAAATGAAAGCACCACACCATCACACAAAGAATTGAGAATTGCACTATATATTTAATATTTAATAATTGATCAAACATTTGCATTAAATGACAAATGTAATACATCACACTCAAAAGTTGAGGTAAAATCCTATATTAATGATATTGTTCAAATATATATAATAAATCTAATAAAATGTGTACTATCTACTAAAATCCTAAATAAAGTATCCTAAATTCCTAATAAGATGATAAACTTAGAATCTTCAAACAAGGGTACCAAAGCTAGGTAATAGCTGTAGATGCTTGTATTTAAGCTCTATATCCATTCTTAAGCCATTGTGACTGCATTGATGTTAAACGTCCCCTAAGCTGCAATAAACAATTATAAAAAAAATTGACATAAGTGGATTAGAGCAAATACAGAAAGATTAGAAATTAATCATGAGTGAAGTGAATAAAAGCATACCATGTTAGCATATAACTAAAACTTAAATATGGGTTATTAAAATTACTTATCATAATCCAAATGTGCTAAGAAATTTACAAGAGAATAGAATAGAGGAAGTATTTGGTTCCAAGATCAATGATTACTCTATAGCCAACTAACCACAAAACAGAAAGTTATAAACCTAACTCATTTGGTCACTATGTTACTGCAAACTACTCCCTCCGTCCCATATTATTTGTCCACTTTTCCCCTAATAGAAGTGGACAAATAATATGAGACGGAGGGAGTATTGTTCAATGTTCATGCAGAAGCGTTACCAATGATTATTAGTGTAACCTTTCCAAAACACCACAATGCTTAATAGCAAAATTTTAAATTTATCAAGTCGATAAAAATAACAGAATCATAAACAAGCATTTGCGAGAAATCAAAGTATCTCAAATACCTCCCAAGCACTAATTAAGCTCCTCTATGATGTTTAGAACTTAATGGTTTAGGTTTTGAAACTTACATGGCTTTTGGAGGAAGCAAGATCGTAAAACGTGCCAACATTATCAAAGTCCAAGCAACGAATTATACCTGACAAAAGAAAATAATAATAAGAAAAAATCATATATCATATTATAGTTTCTAAGTCCATTCCCATGTGAAGAATTACAAGTTAATGAAGTCATGCCATAACAGTGAAAATGTAATATAAATTGTTATATTTTAAAAGTTCTCCTAAAATAATAGAATAATAATGAATTAATTCACTTTTGCTAAATACATGTAATATAAGACCCATCTAATCTTTAGTTGGAAAAAAATGGAAAGCTAGACACATGTAATTTTGATGGCGGAGAAATAAAATGGAAAGCTAGACACCTGTAACCTTTGTGAACCTTTGTGAAGTAAGCACATGATTTCAATAGTAGTAGATATCCTGCAAGCAAAAGATAGTCAATTTAGGAAGCAAGCACCTTTTGTCCTTTTATATCACATGGATAGTAGATTCTTCCACTTATATTTTAGCATTCTTACTCAACCTGACAATGACAAAAAACTAGAAAATAACCAAAGTTAAGCTATCAAGGGGGTTGTCAAGGTCCGGCATGTTTGAAATTGAAATGATAAATTTGATCGTCAAGGTCCCAAAATAAATGGTTGGAAGTATTACTTCTTACCATACAGTGGGACAACTTGATAGTATTAAATCAAGAATAATTTATTAAGAGAAACATGGTTGTCTCTTACCTATGAGGTGCCAAAATGTTTTAGTCTAAAAGCAAATAATTTAACTCTAAAATTTCTTTTAAGATACTCAAACAAATATGTTACCTCAATTTGACAAAATGGAAGCAAAATTCTACAACAAAGTAACATAAGTTAAAAACAAGTATTCTGAAAAATATTTAATAAAAGAGAAAAGTGATAGAGCAATGAAAAGAGCAGATTCACCCCAAGGAAGACCTTGGGGTACAACTCCACCGCCATCTCCTCCATCACCAATCTACATAGATCAAAACAAGTCAGTATCAATAATCAAAAGCAATGTAAAGTGTATAGGTTCAAACACAATCTGCAGAAACCATAAATATGCAACTTGGGCTCCACCATTTCATCCTCTTCTTCCCACCCATCGGTGGTCTCCACATCATCTTCCGTTAAATCATCTGCAAAAACCAAATAGTTTACAATAATCAGTTTCACTCAGAACTTTGATCAAACACTTGGAGTCGAAAGCAGAAGCACACTATCATTACACAAAGAAATAGAGATATACAGAGTAATGGGTCTTCTTCTTGTTGCTTGTTTTCGTGTTTGTTGCTGGTGGAAACCGTGCTGCTACTCAATAGACGGCAACGAGAGGAAGAAGAATAAGAGGAAGCGGGTTCTAGTTGTCGAGAAGAACCGACAGCAAAAAGAGAAGAACGGTTAACGGCGGCACTTTGTCGACGGCACAAGTGAGCGTAGGGACACGCCGGTGAGGGAGAGGAGAAGGGGGTTGGACTGTGCGAAGGGAGGTAGGCGTCGGAGGTGGTTGTCCTTTGGAAGAAAAGAAGACAAAGGGATGAGAACAAGTCAGGTTTAGAATTTAGAGACCTAGAGATATTGGGTTTTTAGTAGGGCTGTGCATGAATTGACCAAAACTGAATAACCGTCTTAATCGAATTGTAAACGGTACAAACGGTTTGGTGTAATCAGTTTTTTCAGTGTAAGTTGGTGTGGGAAGTCGGTTTCTCGGTTCGATAGACGATTCATAAGTTAATGAACCGATCGATCGAGAAACCGACTTTTATATATATAATAAATTATTATTATTATTATTATTATTATTATATATGAAATAAAATATAGTTTTAGTTTATAATTTTTTTGCTAATTAATGGAGCCGACACAAGTCGCTTTGACATTGGCTGTATGTATACCATTCTCCCTCATGCATAACGTAACTGAGCTTTACAACTAAACCATTACCAAGATAATGACCTAATGAATGTTACAAAAAGAATTACAATATTTTACCCAACCCAATGGGTCATGGCTACGCTGTTGGGTATGGTATCCACAGGCAGACACTTACAATGGCAGAAGCTGAAAAGCTGATATCGAAGATTTTCTAATCTCAAAGAAGAATTCTATTTTACGAAAATGAAAATCTTGAGAAGAGAGAGAGGGTTGACCCTGAAGCTTCATTTGCTGGGCTTGATGGAACATCGGTAGTGTTGCTGCGGTAGGCTTGATGACACTTCTGCATCTCTTCTGTACTGAATTGTAGAAGCATTCCAACAACATGATTATTACTTTATTAGTTATAATAAATTAATAATCTACCTTATTATAATTAATATATATGATGATTAAACTAATAATCTAACTTATAAACTCTAAATCGAAAATCGAATCGAAACCGACCGAAAACCGACAAATCGAATTTTATCGATTTCATTGATGTTTCGGTCGGTTGTCGGTTTTTCATATATCAAAATAAAAACCGAAAAAACCGACTTAAAAAAACCGAAACCGACCGATGACCCTAGGTTTTAGAAACGACGTAGTTTCCAATTTCATAGCAAATTAAAGCCTTTTCAATTTTTTTTGAGAAGTAAAGCCTTTTCATTTTACTGCCCGAAGAAAAGTAAAGCCTCTTTATAAAAAAAGATCATTTTTTATCGCAAAAAAAAAGAATATACTTTTTTTTGGTAAAAAAAATACTATATTCATTTTAAATTATATTAGTGGTTCTGTTGATATAATAATTATATATATATATATATATATACTAGTTATTACTTCCACGTGCGTCGCACGTAACCCAGTATGTTTCAATTAAGTGAAAATTAAAAATTTTAAGCAACCTACTAATATCTGAAGAATTCTATTAGAGCCGGTAAAATTTGACCTGAGTGCCGGTACTCGAAATCAAACTTGATCCATCCTTATTTGACAAAAAATCTACTCAATCCTGGAACCGAAATGACCCGATCCTCAATTATCCGAACCTAAAATGACCCAGACCTAAAATTACCCGAACCAGATCAACCCCGAGAGATTAACCTGAATTGGAATTAATTATATTTAAATGATCCGAATCTGAAAAGAACCGAACCCGAAAATCCAAAGCTCAAACCTGAAATCATCTTAATCATATGAACCGACACTTAAAAAGACTCAAACCAGAATTGACCCAAACCCAAATGACCCGACATTTGAGCGATCTGAACTCAACCCAACTTGAAACAAAAAAATTAACCAAACTCGTATATGACCTAAAATTTCCTTAATCCGAAACTGACATAACCCAAATACCTGATTCGTCCATTTGTATATACATAGAGTTTTATTACCATAGGAACAAAATAAATAATTCCACATAAAGAAAAATATTAACAAAGTAAAATAACAAATTTAAACCCATAGCAAATGTTACATTTATCTAACAATAATTGTAATTAATTATAAGTAAAATAAAATAATTGCACCTTAGGGAAATAATAATTTTTAATCTCAATACATTAAACTATCAAATAGAAACATGTTAACCACAATAGTCTTTAAAATTAAAATGGTAAAAATAAAATGATTATAAAAAATATTGAATTTTTTTTGGCATCAATAAAAAATATTGAATTTAATTAAATGAAAATAGAGTTTTTAGTAAAATCAAACTATAAAATTTTTTAATATATCCAAGTTTTTAACGAAAAATAGTAAAATGGTAAAAATAAAATAATTATAAACATATTGAATTTAATTAAAAGAAAATAGAGTTTTTAGTAGAATCAAACTATATATTGAAAAATTTTAATATATCCAAGTTTTTAATAAAAAATAGTAATGGTAAAAATAAAATTTTAAATTAAAATGATAAAAATAAAATAATTATAAAAATATTGAATTTAGTTAAATGAAAATATTGTTTTTAGTAGAATCAAAATATATATTAAAAATTTAATATATCCAAGTTTTTAATAAAAATAGTAAAATTGTAAAAATAAAGTAATTAAAAGATATTAGATTTAACTAAATAAAAATAGAGTTTTAAGTATAATAAAACTACAATAGTTTAAGTAAGGGCATTTAAGAAATACTTATTAAAAAATAAGGGTTTAATTGTCGATTCAAAAGTTTTACAAAACTCGTATTTTTATATATAGTATAGATATATATTAAGCTTTTACCCATGACTTATATATTTTAATTGATCGTAAAAATAAATCATCTTAAATTTTAATTAGTTTTTTTAACCAAACTTTTTTTTTAATAAGTTTTCATATTAATATGATTTAAAAAAATTATTTTTATTCGTGACAGTTTCTTTATGTCATGAAACCAGTGTCATATATGTCACATAATATCATACCACTTTGTGACAACATTAATACTTAGTATTGGTGACGAACCAATATGTCACCAAAGTTAATTAAGATACGTGACGAAATGAAGACTATCACAGATTGTAGGCATTCATTTCGGTGACATATCAAAGAAAGTTGTTTGGGAAGCGTGACGTTCTATAACTCGTCATGAAAAAAGTTATACAATTATGACAAAATTTAATCGTCACCTAATATTTAAAATGTCACAAAATTTTTTTCCCTCCGCCTCTATTTGGAGGGAAACTTTGGCGCCAAATTTTTTGTGATATTTTCACATGACGTTATAATATATCGTCACTTAATATAGGTAGCTGATGGAAAAAGGTGACGAATTACATATTACGTGACGAAAATAAATTCGTCACATAGATTTTCATCACAGATCATCGATTTTGTTGTAGTTGAATAAAAATAAAGTTTTTAGTAGAATAAAACTATAAGTTAAGCAATGACATTTAAGAAAATATGTTTGAAAAATAAAAATATAATGGGCGATTCAAAAGTTTCTCAAAACTCGTACTTTTATATATAGTATAGATAGATAGATAGATAGATAGATAGATAGATAGATATGGTTGCTAAGATTCGAACGAAAATGATTAAAATTAAAAGTCCAGCACGGCAGCACCATATCACCAGACTAGACTATGTAATTTAATTTAAAAAGGATTCAAAATAATGGATGACATCCAAAAATTGAAAACACTCTTTTAAATCTTACTCTTTATTTACCAATTTTTAAATATATACCAGCACTTTAAAAGACAAAATTGTAATACCAAAACGGATATCAAATATCCTTAATATACAAAATATTGCATGGATATTAAAAATATATTACTAGAATATATCAGTTTTCAATTCGAAGGTTGATCATCACGTCAGCATATATAATTAATATATTTCCACCAAAAAAATATTAATATATTAAAAGATATTTTTACTCATCAAGTAAGGTATAAGCTTTAGAACAGGGAGAACACTTTGAATCGGTGACGAACGTAATTAAGTTCAATTACGGTTTAGTTTGGGATTGAGGTTGCTGTTTGAAAAAGTTTGGTTTGGAAGAAATGTTTTTGAAAAGTGTTTTTTGAAATTGGGGTAGAAAAATGTAAATAATGTTTGGTATTGGTGTTAAAAAATATGATTGAATGATAAAGTATCTGAAAAGGATATCCTAGTTAAAAAGGAAAGAGACAAATAATTTGAGGATTTTCTGTAGAAAGTTCTAATTTTCTGATGGAAAAAACAAGAGTTAAAACCTACGTAGTTTCTTTTCTCTTTTATATGTGAGTGGTTGTATTCCACTTGAATACTACCTAGGTAATTTCTTATTTAATTCCCAAGGAATTTATTAAGAAATTATCTCTAATTATCTTGTTAATTTAATTCTAATTAAATTACCAAGACAATTACCTTTGTTGGGCTGGACCATCATGGGTGTAAAACCCAAATGTCCAACATCTCTCACTCACACATGATTGGCAAGCCATCACAAAGCCTTCTCAACCATCCCAATGCCAAGTTCATACAGGTTAATGAACCGTGCGACCACTGAGTACACCTTGAATTTCGGGAGCTCTATACTAGGAACTCGTTAAAGCCAACATAAAGACATCTACCCTTTTATAAAGAAATTTAGTGTCTCATGTACCCTAAACCAATTTAATCACATCAGATTGAGTATCTCAAAATCCCTCAATGAGCATACAAATCAATCTTTCCTAATGTTGCAACATATATTCACATTATGTCAAAGCTCTCAAAAGCGACATAATGGGTCGACCTTGAATATAGTGCATGACGTGATTCAAATTGTCTTCCCTCTTGACCTCATGTCACTTGGTTTGAAACAGACTGCTTTCCCTGTAATTCCCCGTAGAACTGAATCATCCATGGTCTTAGGTAACATACCAAAGTAGCAAACGTCTATTCCACACCTTACGACATAGTCAAAGGTCCTAAGGGCACAATGTAAGGTTTATCTAAACCTTCATAGGACTCACATGGTGAAGAAGCAGGGATCCATTCTTCCACCTCCTATATAGGTCGTGAAGCACATGTAGTATGAAATACATGCTACAGTGGAGTGTCTCTTTTCTCTAATAAGAGCGTATGTCAAACTCAACACTGTATAGATCTTAGTGTAGTCGCTCCTTTAGCGCCTAACCTGAGCATCCCATTTGCTCGCCTTCTTAGGTGCCAAATTAGATCTCACATCTGGCTTACTTTACAGGCTAAATGAATTGTGGGTCAATCCATTTTCGGTCCTTTTGTCAATCATTACTATATTGACCTCATCTTGACTCCAACCAAGGCGACATCTTAATTATGCTCTTGCCACTCTCAATAAGCGCTAGTAGCTTGTGTCTCATCTTTGCTCACCCTTCATAGGCGCCAAAGGCTATTGCTCATGTGAGTGAGCCAATCTAAAGCATGTTGACATACTCCTAAATCGTGTGTGCAAACAATTCATCATAGAATAAATGCATGAATTTTATTAATATCCAGAAATAAAGAGTTCATCATGAATGATCAAAAACATAATCATCATCAACAAAGTCCTACAGACTTAACATGAATCATAAAGCATCCCTAGGAATAAGCTTAATCAAGGGATCAACAACTATATGACAAGTAGATATATGTTCTAAGATCACTTCTTTATGTGCTATCAAATCCTTAATGTAGTTGTTTCTCATATCAATCTGTTTGGTCTTACCATCATACTTCGGATCCTTAGTTTAAGCGATTGCAGCCATGCTATCACAATGAATGGTCATTGGATTTAAGGTGCTGGGTACTCCTAAGCTCCCAAGAAACCGTTTTAGTCAAACAGCATCTTGAGCGGCTCCATAGCACGCTATGAATTCTGCCTCAATAGTGGTTACAGTAATGCAAGACTATTTCTTGCTGCTCCAAGTAATAGCACCACCATTGAGCAAGAATGCGTATTCCGAAGTTGATTTGCGCTCATCTAAGTCACCACCCCAATCAGCATCAGTATAGCCGATTAGGTTCAAGTTTGAACCGCGATAACATAGCATGTAATCACCAGTTCCCTTAAGATAGCGCAATATCCTCTTCACTGCTTTCCAATGAGCAAGCCTAGGGTTAGATTGGAATCTACTAACCAAACCAACAGCAAAGCTGATATCTAGCCTAGTGCACATCATGGCGTACATAAGACGGCCAACAGCACTAGAATATGGAACATGAGCCATCTATTTCTGCTCATCAGATGTCTTTGGAGCCAGTTGAAAACTTAAAGTCTCACCTATTGCGATAGGAGTGTCTATGGGTTTACAATTTTGCATCTGGAATCGTTCAAGGATCTTCTTTATGTATGTCTCTTAAGACAAACCAAGAAGCCTCTTTGAATGATCCCTTAGGATCTTAACTCCGAGCAACATAATTTGCTTCACCCATGTCCTTCATCTCAAAATTTGAGGACAACCACTTCTTAGTGGTGACAATCATCTCCATATCATTTCCAACCAATAGTATGTCATCAACGTATAATGACAAAATGATGAAACTACACTTGGATCTCTTAACATACACGCAATGGTCCTCTTCAATCATCTCAAAGCCATTCTGAATAATAGCTTGATGAAATCTAAGATACCACTGCCTAGATGATTGCTTTAGGCCATAAATAGATCGTTTGAGCTTGCAGACTTTGCGCTCTTGACCTTTTGCCACAAAGCCCTCAGGTTGATCCATGTAGATTTCCTCATCTAGCTCTCCATTGGGAAATGAAGTTTTGACATCCATCTGGTAAAGTTCCAAGTCAAAGTTTGCAACTATGGCTAGAATCAAGCGAATTGAGGCAAACCTTACAACTGGTGAGAAGGTTTCCTCATAGTCCACACCTTCTTGTTGTGTGTACCCTTTCGCTACTAGGCGAGACTTATATCTTTCAATGGAACCATCCGCCTTGCGTTTAACTTTGAGAACCCATTTGTTCCCAATAGTCTTACGCCCCGGTGGTAGGTTAACCAAGTCCCAGACATGGTTAGTCCTCATTGACTCCATTTCATCATTCATTGCATTAGTCCATTCTTGAACAGCAGGGGAAGATAGAGCCTCTTTGAACGTTTTAGGCTCAGCTTCATCTTGCGTAGCAATCATGAAAGCTTCCCCCTCAACCTCAAAACGGCGACGAGGGACATTTCCACGCTTGCTTCTACGCAACTGAGCTTGGGGATCCTCATTTATCGGCATAGATGAACTTGATGGTAAATCGCCCCCATCGTCCCCGAGAGTTTGAGGAATTGCTCCCTCATTCTTAATCGGACTACTTGGTGCTTCTATATCTGGATCCAGTATTTCATAGAGATCTATCTCTTTCTCAACTTCCACTCTTTTTGGGAAATCTTTTTCTAAGAAATCCATATCTCGTGACTCAATTTCAGTCATTGTTCCATCTCCATGCTCTCCTATGAACACATACCCTTTGGAATGTTCTAAGTATCTTGTGAAGATACACGTTTTCCCTATAGGGCCTAATTTCCCATCCTTGTGAGTAGTTGTGTGAACATAAGCAGCTGAACCCCAAGGCCGCAAATTACCTAAATCAGGTTTTTCGCCGGTTCAGAGTTCGTATGGAGTGGAAAGCACTGACTTGAATGGCACACTGTTAAGGACATAGGCAGCAATCAGTAACGTATCTTCTTGATATGAAATCAGAAGATTTGCTTGTGCCAACATTGACCTTAACATGTCCAAGAGGGTATGATTCCTCCTTTCCACAACACCATTTTGTTGCGGAGTCCCTGGAATCATTAGCTGTCGCAAAATTTCCTTTTCATCACAGAGCTCCTCGAATAGCTCGAATAGATGCTCGCGACCTTGGTCAGTTCTCTAAGCCTTAATGCTTTGGTCTAATTGATTCTCAACCAGAGCAACATAATGTCTAAAGCAACTCAATGCTTCAGACTTCTTCAACTCAATAGACTTGACCAAATCGCGTAAAGTCATCTATGAATGTGATGAAGTAATTTGCGCCATGCATTGCCCTTTCATTCATTTGGTCACTAACATCAAAATGGATTAAATGCAATGGTATAAATGCCCGTTTGGCTTTTTCAAATGGTTTTCTAGTTGCCTTATCAACAAGACAATGTTCATATGTAGGTAAAGACATTTTAGCGAGTAGGCCTAATAGGTCTTCTCAAGCTAGGCTACTCATTATCTCTTGACCTTTATGGCCCAATCTAGCATGCCATTTCACATGACCATTGCAAACATCATCATGCGTAGCAATCAAAGATATGATATATGGACCTACTATAGCTAGAATAATCAAGGTCCAAATATCAAACCATCTTGAACAAAGCCAACATTCCCAAAAGAATATCAACTTTAATGCCTTTCAACGAGAAACCTTAAAGCTCAATCTTGACTTAGTTATAACTTGAAATAGCTTCTAAGCTCAGTACAAATACGAGTGAAGCATCTCGGTTTCCGTAGTTATAATAAAGTATCTTAGTTTTAGCTTCACTACCATGCTTGCCACTATGGCGCTTAGTAGTCTTTGTCTTTCTTCGGCATAGGTTCATTAAGCTTCCCAGAAGCCTTGTCCATCCCTCTTGCGCTTAGGCCCAGATGTCTTGCGCGAGTTTGACTCAGCAACATTGGCAATACCATCAGTGGCAGGTTTGGCAGCCTTTAAGCGCTCATTCTCCATCTTAAGATGGCGTGGAATGACCTCAAAGGTCTTGACACTTTCGTTATGTGCCATCTTTGCCTTTATGTGCTTCCTACAGTAAAGAAGGGATGAAATCAGCTTGAACCTGTTACTCATTAGTAAAGACAACCCCAGCTACCCTAAGCTTGCAAATCAAGGCTAACATCGTACTCAGATGCTATTTCATCGAGTGATGCGACTTCCTTTAATATCTATTGAACTTCAAGTTCAATTTGCACAAATTAGACATGATGATGATCTCGTACTAGTTCCTTTGAGCTTGCCACATCTCATGGGCAGTTTTGATATTGCTCGTACTCACCAGCTAGATTGTTATTTGTGCAGCTTAACATAATAAAGCGCACATAACTATCTTTCGTGCGCCAATTTTTTTGTAGGCAACAAGGTCATGGCGATGTTCAGAAATATCCTTACTTCAGGCTCATGCATGATCTGATCAAGATTCTCGAAGACACCTTGCTCATCTAGGAGGTATTGGATCTTATGGCGCCAGACAACATAGTTCTCGCCTTCCAACCTCAATTCTTTGTTCAGATTAGCAACAACATTCTAGGCAGCAATTCACAACTACATTAAGACTAAGCACAATGGATATTAATGCACCACAAGATATCACATTTTGCAGCATAATTCAAATTAAATAATGGAAACATCCACTTGCAGCAAGATCGAAAACTCGCTATGCTCCTAATCATCTTTCGCATACAAGTAATTATTAACATTATTTAAAATAATCATGTGCAAAATTTTAGTCTTAGAAGCGAAATCTCAGATTTCCTCAACTAAAACCTCCCACTCAATCATGGCATATCAAGCATATAAATTGCATCAACTCATCAAAAAATATTGCATGCTACATTATTTTATAAAAAATAATCATGACAATATTTAATGCAATTTAATCACATAAACATGCTTGAACTAATACGTAAGCATGTCAATGCCATAATCAATATCATGTTCATGCCATATAAAATTCAATCATGCTTCATAAATATTCTGAAATATTAACAATAAAGCAATAATAAAAAAATAATATGAATTTTTAAGGCATTAAATTAGGAGAATATTCAAACCAATATTTCTGGAGAACCAGGAAGAGCACCCCCACTCCCACTGGTTAGGACACATTCCCAGAAGTGTCATAGCAACTTCGGCGGCCCGAGAGCACCCTCCACGCGTCGCCGTCAGTTTCCACCAAATTATTTATTATTTTAAAAAATAAAAACAAATTTATTTTAACTCCAAAAAATTTTAAAAAATCATAGAAAAATAGGAAACACCTTTGTAAGTCCACAAGTGGCGGCAGTATCGAAAACGCGCCACCAGAGGCTTCACACACGCCCCCACGCGCCGCCAGGCGCGAGTGGGGCCGCGTTACGTTATTTTTTAACTGTTTTTTTTAAATCCCCCGGAGCGGCGCGTGCGCCTTCCTGGCAGAATTAGATTTTTGCTAAAACATGAAACTTCTTCCTGGTTTCTGTCGGATTCTATTGGTGCTCTCGGCGCGCCTATGCGATCAAGTGGTGGGCCCCACGCGCCACCTAGGAGAGTGGGATGGGTTTCTACACACTCTCAAATCAATTTAAACCTCCAGATTTAATTTCTTTTCAAATAAGTTCTTTTCAATTAAGTCCCTGAACTTAAAACGTAAAATTCTCCCAACATAGAAATCTGATTTATGCAAATAATATACCAATGGAAAGCTAAGGAAATAAAGATTCTAATGGTATAAGTTTCATGCATCAATTCTCAGTTTACCCAGATCGGAATTTATGGTCAAAGTTACGATTTTAACTAGTTTGACCCGAGATATTAAAAAAATAGCAGATCATATAATCATAATATTATGATCAAATCACCAGAATATCAAGGCCTAATTTCATGCTTTTCTATTAAAACAAAAAACATGCCAAAAAGCTATCAATTGAGATCTCAAACACAAAAAGACCCAATTAAACTCGGATACCAATGTAGGAAAAAAACATGATCTATTGAGCATAGCAATCAAAACATGTATCAAAATAAATCATGTTAATCAAATATTTAATTTGCGGAAGCGAAAGAAATCAAACCAGGATTTGGTGGGTCAATTACAGTGCTTCTTGATCTTCGATACTCGTGATGGACTTCTGCTACAGGGATGAGCAGAAACCTCACTATCCACAGTGCAAAAACCCTTTTTGCTTGACAATGGAGGGAGAGGCTTTTCTGTAGAAAGTTATAACTTTCTGATGGAAAAAACAAGAGTTAAAACTTACGTAGTTTCTTTTATCTTTTATATGTGAATGGGTGTATTCCACTTGAATACTACCTAGGTAATTTCTTATTTAATTCCCAAGGAATTTATTAAGAAATTATCTCTAATTATCTTGTTAATTTAATTCTAATTAAATTACCAAGACAATTACCTTTGTTGGGCTGGACCATCATGGGTGTAAAACCCAAATGTCCAACAATTTGGTATTGCGTTTTGGGTGAAAGACAACTTTTTTACTCCAAACGCAATGCCAAACTAGGCCTAACTAGATTTAGAAGGCCGGCTCCATCATCTTTTCTTTTCCTTCTCAAAGTGTTGTCGAAATTGGAATATCCAATCATATGAGCTAGGCTAGCTAGCGCGTGTAGGTGACTCGACCCGACCTTGCTTCTTTGCGTTTTTTTTCCCCTTTTTTTTTGTATTGAGAGCTTTGTTTATTTTCTGTGGTTTGGATATCGGAATATTAATTAATTATTATAAGAAAGTTAGACAACTTACCTTTGTCCATAACTTTGTGCAAAAAATCTTGAATAAGATGATTTTCCCCTTTCTGCCTTTAACTCTTATGGTTTCTCTGATGGATGAGAAAACCCTAGCCGTCAAGCATTTTTTATGTTATGAAAAGAAAGGGGAGGGTTCATCCCTTTATATAATAAACCCTTTAGTTCCTAACCCTAATAGGATTGTTAAATCCTTATGGACCTCTTTAAGCCTTATCTGACTAGGATTTTAAGTTCCATCAATTAAAATCCTTTAATGACAAGGAAAGCCCAAGGTTATATGGGTCAAACTAATTAAATTAAAATGAATCCAACAATCTCCCACTTGTCCCATATAATGACTTGAAGATTCAATATACCTTAAGTGCGCGCTTTATATTGAAATTCACAAGTCATATCCTTCCTTTGATTGAATTGAATTAATCGGATCATGGCGGTCACAAGTCTAATAACGACTTAATCCCGTCCATGTATCACGTAATTAGCCCAATTCAAAATGGCCTTTATGGAGAATAACCATAATCGAGGGGAAAACTATAATCCTCAACTTTAATTGTCTTTCAAAGATACAGTTCATCATCACACAAACAATTCATGTATATACCATAATGTGGATGACTAGTGATAAGGAGAAACACAAACATAACCTTAATTGAATTCACCAGTGTCATAACAATCCGAGCAAGTATTCTTTCATGTATATATATACACAACAAACTATAATGCTAACAAGGACTTTGTACATAATGCCCATCCGTTCAACATGGCCAATGAAAGTTTTGGGCTATATTCCTTTAGTTAACGGATCCGTTATTATTAGATCAGTACCAATATGCTCAATAGACACTGTATGTTTCTGCATTTCTTCTTCAGATACAAATACTTCAAATCCATAAGGTTAGCACCTTTCGAGTATTTGTCATTCTTTAAGAAGAAGATTGTTGCGAAATTATCACAGAAAATTCTCAGCGGCTTAGCTATGCCGTCGACAATTCTAAACCCCAAGATAAAGTTTCGCAACAACAATTCATGAATTGTAGCCTCAAAACATGCTACAAATTCAGGCTGCATAGTGGAAGAAGCGATAACTTACTACTTTCCACTCTTCCATAATATTGTTCCTCCGGCTAACAGGAACAAGTAACCAAACGTGGATTTCCTTAAGTCCACACATCCAAAACAGTCTAAATCCGAGTAAATTATCTATTCAAGGTGATCTCACCTCTTATATGTGAGCATATAATCTTAGGTGCCTTGTCAATACTTAAGAACTTTTATTGTAGCTTTTCAAGTGATTCCTTTCGGGATTACTATGATATCGACCAACCACTCATGTAGTAATATTGATAACAATCTAGTTGTTATATGATCAAATCTACCATCAAAACCTTCTGATGCCAAGGGCTTATCATGGTCTTGAAGAACATAATGGAGACAATGGAGATCATGGAGAGGATGAGCATATGCGGCAAAGAAGAAAGGACAAGCTTGAAGATAAAGAGGGTTGCGCAAGTGATGTTCCAAGCTCCAAGGAGGTTCCTAAGATGCCATTTGATCCATTGAAGACGCCTTTAGGTCCGATGACTAGAGCAAGAGCTAAGAAGTTCAAGGATGCATTAACAAGCTTTGTTTGAACTCATCCTGAAGACTTGAAGACCATTGAAGATGTTTTGAGCAAGAATATTCTAATCGATCCAAAGCTTCATTCAATCAATTCTAGGAATATTCCAATCGATTCCAAGTTATGCACCTTACTTGAAATCGATGAGCATTAGATCTTTCATTGTGTATTTCGACCATATGGGCCTTGATTCTATCTTAAATTAGTTATTTATTTAGTTTGGACCTTGTTTAGGGTTGGGCCTTGTCTAATTAAGTCCAATCCTTAGCTATTTTCCCTATTGGTTGTATTTTAGGATAGTCTTTAGATTGTTCTATGCTAAACCACCCTTAACCGGGCATTCAATGCTTAGGTCGGTTTAAGGGGGTTATTTGTGTTGGTCTTGTGCCTATATAAGGCCACCAATATCTCTTGTAAACATAAGTTAAGTTAATTAATAAAGTTGAGGTTTATTCACACAATTGATTATCTTAGCTTCATAGTTCTAGTTTGAGCATACTTTAGGGTTCTTCAATCTTGTAGAGTCCTAGCAAGCAATTAGGTTGTGATTGCTTAATTGTTTTTGAATCTTGTGATCTTAGGAGTTCAATTGCAGGTCTAATTGGAGTTCTAAGGCCGACGAACGAAGAGGAGAACTTTGGGATAGGTTGATCGATTCCTACAAGTCTAGAAGTTTGGTGATTTGAAGTTGATCTTTGGCGGGTCTCAAAGGTGGATTTGAACCTAAAGCAACTAGATTTGTATCACCTTCCAATGATCAATTTGAACCACTAACTTCTAGTTCTTGTTAAATCTCGATAATCTTCCACAATGGATCTAACCTTCTTTCGTCGGCCTTAGATGATCAATTAGATCTGCAATTGATAACCTAAGATCACAAGAATCACAATCAAGCAATCACTGCCTAATTGTTTGCTAGGACTCTACAAGATTGAAAAAATCCTAAGTAAGTTCAAACTAGAACAATGAAGCTAAACTCACAAAGGTGAATAAACACTCAATTTGATTGATGAACTTAACTTAGGTTTACAAGAGGGGGTCGAATCCCTTATATAGTGATAAGGGTCGACACTGACCAAATTAAAAGGCCCTATGGGCAGTTTTACATAAAATAAGGACAAGGAAAAGCCTAATCCAAGTCAACTAGGAAAAATAAATAACAAAGCATCATTAAAAAAGGATTGGAGTTAATCAAACAAGGCCCATCCTTAATGTCATCTAAACTTAATAATAAGCTAATCTAGATAGAATTAAGCCCACACAAGGTCGAATTGACCTATTGATGCGCCAAAGGTTTATCATGGTCTTGAAGATCACAATGGAGATCATGGATGATGCGTCAAGGGCTTATCATGGCTTAGAAGAGCACAATGGAACCATTGGAGATCTTGTCTTGGATAAACATGGAGATGTCTTGGAGATTCAAGAAGATGCCACAAAAGATCCCGGATTGAACACAAGCTTGGCGGAGCAAGGAGTTGAGGACCGGCCACCATCGCATGGAGCAACCGGCCATGACCGGCCAACGTATGGAGCCTCGCATGGAGCAACGCATGGGGCAATCGGCCACAACCGGCCAACGCATGGGACATCGCACGGGCCATCCAGCCATAACCGGCCATTTGATCCCTTAGCTATTCCGCAAGGTCCAATGACTAGGGCTCGGGCTAAAAGGTTCAAGGAAGCTTTATTGGGCTTTGTTAGATCTCATCTTGGAGGTTTAGAGTCCATTGAAGACCAATTGGAGGGCATTGAAGTTGACATCACCAAGAATATTCCCATCGATTCCAAGGTGTTCACCTTACTTGAAATCGATGAGCATTAGGCTTAGCATTGTGTAACTCGGTCTCATGGGCCTTTATTCTATCTTAGTTTAGCTATTTATTTAGTTTAGAAGACATTGGGTTGGGGCTTGTTTGACTAAGTCCAATCCTTGCTTAATTATGTAATGTTATTTACTTTTCCTAGTAGGACATGGAGTAGACTATTTCCTTGTTCCTTCCTTTTATGTATGCCGCCCCTTATAGGGATTGGAGTAGGTTATGCGCCAACCCCTCCCCTATATAAGGGCTCTTTTATCTCTTGAAAACATAAGTTGAGTTGATTAATAAAGTTGAGGTTTTACACCCAAATTGATTATCTTAGCTTCATTGTTCTAGGTTGAGCAAACTTAGGGTTCTTCAATCTTGTAGAATCCTAGCAAGCAATTAGGTTGTGATTGCTTAATTGTTTGTGAATCTTGTGATCTTTTACACCCAAATTGATTATCTTAGCTTCATTGTTCTAGGTTGAGCAAACTTAGGGTTCTTCAATCTTGTAGAATCCTAGCAAGCAATTAGGTTGTGATTGCTTAATTGTTTGTGAATCTTGTGATCTTGAGAGTTCAATTGCAGGTCTAATTGAGAGCTTAAATCCGACGAAAGAGGAGGTATAGCCTTGTGAAGCTCATCGACATACACATCTAGAAGTTGAAGAAGTTCAAGTCAACTTTGGTGGATATTCAAAGGGTAGATTTGAATCTAATACAACTAGATTCGTATCAATTGGTAATCACAACATAGGTTGTCATCTTCAATCGGTAAATCTATCATTCTTTTCATCATTCATCAAGTTTTCATCCATCAAAATTCACCCACACTCTTATCGCACCACCTTCTTGAAAATTCAAAAAAATCAGCAACTTTGAAAATTCAAAAAAATCAGCAACTTTGAAAATTCATAGCCGATTCATCTTTCATCTTTTTGCTTTGAAATTTCAGATTTGAGTTCCTTATAACTAGTAGTTATATCGAAAAATATAAAAAATAAAAATAAAAAAAATTTTCGACCAGAAATTTGTGAAATTTATTCTGGATTCGTTTGAGCTCGGAAAGTTTTGAAATTTGAGATCTAGACTTCTTTTAGTGTGATATTTCTGGGAAAAATACTCAAAAAAATAAAAAAATCTGTGCTGTTATCGATTTTTCTCCAGAAACTAGGGTTTTAGTTTGGGAATTTTGGGAATTAGGGTTTTTGTTTATGCAATTGATTCAATTAGTTGCAACTAACTCTAATTGTTTGTGTAATTGAGATCCTTGGGTTGCTTTTGCTGTGAATTGTGCTTTACTTTGAAGAATTTCAGGCCCTATTGGAGTTAAGTGGTATAAAATAGGATTTAAGTAGTACTAGGGCTTTGGAAGCTCACCCAGGCCCGGGCTACACCAGGAAGTTTGGCAAGGCTATTCCGCAACCTTGCCCAGGCGCGGGTCACCCTTGCCCAGGCGTGGGTTACACCAGAAATTGGTGAAAGTTTGGTTTTGGTTTTTGATCACTTTCCTTTGATTCACAAATAATTTTGCTACTAATTGTTTGTTCCTTAAGTAGGTCACGAGAAGAAAGGGGTCTCTAGGAGTTGCTCTTATTAGGCCTATTGAAAGCTAGTAAAAGGCATAATTTTGTGAGATCATCAAGAGAGTAGTGGACCGCCAATCCATAGGACTTGAGTACAAACACGAGAGCACAAGTCAAAGGTATAATCACACACACACTTGTGAGACTTTTTACTACTAATCTTTGTTCTTTTTGTAGGTACTATGGAAGGAGAACAAGGTCAAGATAATGTGACTACTATGTTGCAAGCCTTGATGCAACGGTTAGACAATATGGACACTAAATTTGATGCTTTGGCCGATGATGTCCAACAAGTAAAAGATGGCCAAAATCAACAAGCTCAACCACCTCATCAAAGAGCTAATGCCGCAAACAATGAGAGAATTCAACTTCCACCACAGAGGCAAGTTGCTAGGTTGGATCCCATGGAGAGGTTGAGGCAACAAGAGCTTGGAGGACAAGCTCACAATGAGAATATGCGGCCTAGAAGGGGAGTTGAAAGAGAGGAGCCTAAAGACAACATCAAATACAAAATCCCTAAATTCAATGGGAGAGGGTCACCATCCGATTATTTGGAGTGGTGTCGCAACGTCCGAGTCCGGGGTGTCCGAATCCTACCGTTTAACGACTTAAGAACTAATAACTATGGGAGTCGCCACTAATCTTTTTTAACCTAGGTGTGATTAGCTACCTATCAGATTATTAGGCCTAATGTTAACCCTAGCTTGGCGAAGGCAACTCTAAACCTAATAAATGGTCTACTAACCAGAGTCCTAAGGGTTCGGGAGTCGGGTACGTGTGGGGAAGCATTAGCACCCCCACGACGCCCGTCAAAAGACGGCACTGACTAGTCTAGACTTTATTATGGGTTTCTATTATTGGTTGCTACTATTCTTGAATATTTTCATGCCTTTAGACTCTCTTCTTTTTTTCTTTATTTTTTCTTAAAACTGACTTTTCTTCTTTTATTTATTTTCCTTGTTTAGAGATCCTTCTTTACCCTTTTCTTACTTTACTTTTCTTTCTAAAAGATTACTGAATACCAATTATTTTCTTTCAACTTAAATTACTAAATACCTTTTTTACTCACTTTTTACTGAGTTACTGATTACCATTACTATTTTACTGATTATTCTTTACTCTTTACTGATTACTAGTTACCATTTTATTCTTTACTAATTGCCATTACTTTTTACTTATTAATATTTTACTCTTTACCATTTTTTCTTTACTGATTACTCTTTACTAATTACCATTTTTCTTTACTGGTTACTTTTTACTGATTACTCTTTTACTTTTCACTCTTTTATTATTTTTTTTACTGATTACCATTTTACTCTTTACTAATTACCATTTTTACTTTTTACTGATTACTCTTTTACTTGTTACTGATTACCATTTTACTCTTTATTAATTACCATTTTACCTTTCAGATACCTTTTTACTTTTTTACTGATTACCTTTTTACCTTTTTACTGTTTACTATTACTTCTTACTGATTTCTATTACTCTTTATAGATTATCAGTTTACTCTTTACTAATTGCCATTTTACCTTTTACTGATTATATCTTTCTTATTGAACTTAATCACTGATTACTTTTTCTTATTGAACTTAATTACTGATTGCCTTTTTTACTTTTTGGAACTTAATTACTCTGATTACCCTTTTTACTTTTCTGACTGATCCCATTTTCTTACTTTTCCCTTTTTTTAGATTTTTCCATAATAATTCTTAATTTATTAATACACTAGACTCTTAAATGTGTGGATGCACATGATGCATGAAATTTCAATTTGAGAATTGTTACCCATTCTTTATACGAGGAAGTCCTTCAGACACCGTCCAATAAATGGTAAATGTCTTTCGGAATTTTCCAAGCCTCCAGGAGAAGGCGAGCAAACTCAGACATGCATGAATGAGCCGCCCTCCTTTCCCTTCACGGGAATCATTTCAATTTTAGTCTCATGAGCATGTCATTGACAACATTAGTATGGAATTTAAATATGGATTCATATGAAGCTATTTCTAAATTGTAATTTTATTATACCTATGTTGGATTAAAACCATTAAGCCCAAAGAGTAAATAAGTATTAAGCCCAAACCATCCAATTATAAGCATCAGAGCCCAAACCTTAAATAACATACCTAAAACCCAAATTCTAATTTACTAACTTCCCAAAATGCATTTTTATTTCCACATTACTAAGATAATTTCTAATCGTTTTATTATTAAGCTCTAAATTTAATTTACTTAACCACATGAACTACACTACCCAAGCAAAAACATCTCTTTTTGGATTCTAAATTATCTAGCAATTTTCCAAACTATTTTTACTAAAGACCAAGTCACTAATATCAATCCCGAGTTAATTAAATCTAATTTTGTAAAAATCTAAATTAATTAATCATTGAAAGCTAAAAACTAATTCAAATTAATTACTAACCTAAATCTCAAATTGAACTAAACTATGACTAATAAGACTCAATTGCACGGAACTAGGACCTGATTGCACTAATGTAGGGACTTAATTGAAAAGAATTAAACCCTTACCTGAAGCGGGTCGGACCGCGGGTCATCAAATTGGATACGGGTCGGGCTCTAGGGTTTGTATAAAACTTCATCTCTTTTCCCTTCCTCATATCTCTTCTTCTTCCCTAACCTAGCCGCCGCCACCCTCTGGTTTCCTCAGCCACCACTCCGCCACTCCTCGCCTTGTCGGAGCTCCGGTCATTCTCCGTTGAAGCTGAAACTTTGCATAAATGCTCTCCTCGGCTCCCTAAACCCAGCGGCAATGTTGGTTTCTCCAAAAGCAACCCCTAAACCTCCCAAACAAGCCTAAACCGTACTAAAATCAAAACTTCTGATCTCCATATCCCATCGCCGGATCAAACCCATTCCAAGGTATGCTTCTCGACTCCCTTCCTTCTCTCTTCTCACTAAATCGTAAATCCGAAATACATAACTCGAAATCCCAAAAAATTGCTTGAACAAAAGCTTAAACCTCCGCCACCGAGAAATCCCTTATTCCGACTTAAACTAAACCGCTACACCCTCTGCTATGAAGACTTAACCTAAATTCCACCTTCAAACCTCTAAATCCCGAATCTAAATTTCTGAAACCTAGTCTCTTTCCTCTCCAATACCCTTTCTAAAGCCCTCTGCTTTCCCTTTTTTATTTTTTTTCTAAGAACCCTAGCTTCCTCTCCTCCCTATAGCTCTTCGCCTCTTCTCTATGTGCCTCATAAAACCTTCTCTCCACCTCTGTTTCCCCCTTTTTTTTTTTTTGAAATTTTTGAGCTTTTTCTGTATTTTTTTTTGTATATCTTTTTTTGTGCTTCTGTAAAAAATGAAGAGAGCCAAGAACCCTAGAGAGGATTTTCCATTCACCGCCCCCTCCAAAAAAACCTCCCTGCTCTCTAAAACCTCTCCCCCTCTCTCTTGAAACCGTGTTCCTCCTTTTTATTGTACTAATTTCCCCTTTTCTTTTGTCATCTTGTGCAGGTTGAAATTGGTCTAGCACCGACTTTTGTGAATTCTTTTGTGTCAACAGGTGCTCTCTTCCCTCCTTCCTATGCTGAGGTGGCTTTTTGAGGTAAAACCTTTAATTCTCTCTCTTTTAACTATTCCGGGAAACTTGTTGCTGTTGGGCATGATTGTATATTGGTAGCCTCAGATACATGATGAAACGGTGATGATCTTTTGCTGGCTTTGTATGATGGTTAAATTCATGAAGTCAAAAATAGTTATGCCTAAAATTTAATCTATGGTAAATATGCAAACTATTCTACTGGCTAAATTCTCTTAACTAAATGATGTAATGCAAAATCAAAAAGGGTAATGCAACAGGGGACTGAACTTTTAACTTTTATGCTCACTGTATCATTGTGAATGATTTGCTTTGCACCTTGCTAGATCGAATGGTACTGCTCCCTGGTTTTGCAACTTGGTATGATTCTGCCTATGCCTAAAGACAACCACAACTTATAGAATTGCTATTGAACTGAACCTTAATTTGCTTGCGGCTGTTCTTTCAAATCTGTCCTTAGTATGTATGTAGCTCTAGGATGCCATGAATGAAATGTTATGTATGCTTGCAATGAAGATGCTGTGATCAAATTCGACTGCTCCAAGTCTCTGTTTTTACTTAATTTTCTGCCCTTGTGATCCAACTGCAATTATTTGATCTATTGGTGCACTATTTAGACCTTAGCAGATGACTTATTTAGTTGCTTGATGATGAAACTATCTTCTAAGTGCCAACTATTGTCACTGCATTGTTTTGCTACCTTGTTGGAGTGCTCGGACCCAATTCTGATTTGTTTAGTTCTTTTGAGACTGGAAAAGGTTCATTTGGTGAATCCGCATGCATAAATGGATTTGTTGGTTGCCATGGCTTAAGGAAGATTGACTACGAAACCATTTATAATGCTTGTTCTATTGCTTTGCATTTTCTGATCCATTTTGCTTGCTGTTTCACACTACTTTGATTGCATTTGGACTTTGTTTCTACCTGATATAACTCCATTTTGGCTAATTCATAGCACTGCTCTTGATCATACTGAACTTATTTGCCTTAGCAGAATTCTCTCTTGTTTCCTTGTTGCATTAGTGGTAGTTTGATTATGCATGCCTGCGATAAATGAGCTTGACATTGAATATGTGCAGGCTGATTATCCTAGTCAAGTAATCCAAAAGGCTGCACTGTAAAGGGCTCACAGGTGCAATGAACAGAGGAGCTTTTTTGACCTCATAAAGTGCTGACTAAGGGCCGAGGACTATTGAGGGAACAAGCTATTCAACTTGCAGACGCCAAGCTGATTCCTAAAGAAAGCCAAGCTAGACTTTGGGGTCTCAATGAGCCAAGTCCGAATGGAGAGAAAAGTAATGAGAAGCTTATTATTTGTAAATATAGGTGTGAACTGCAAGTTGTAGGCTTAGCTCTCCCTTTATTAATGCAGATGTTGAGATGTAAATAATATGCATGAAACTAAGGAAATATGTGATGCAAAGTGTTATGCCATATTACCTCAAATTCAAATTCTAATATGCCCTTTAACTATGATACTAATCTAAATGGACTAAACTTAATATGCAAAGTAAGAAAATGCTTTACTAACCAAAATAACCAAAATGCAATTTTGTTTCTTATTGTGCTTTTTTCCTTCCCACCAATGCTACTATCAAAATTATGCGAGTCCTACTTATGGAATATCTTACTAATTGCTAAATTGATAATTAATTTTTCAAAAAAACTAAATTGAACTTAAGCTACATGATTAAAATGCAACAATGCTAATTAAATTACTAAATGAAGTTAAGACATGAAATAAGTAAAAATGCCAAAGGTGCATATTAAGATTTTTTGGGTTTTTCAAATGCAATCTAGATGAATTAGCTAATCTAAATTAAAAGTGAACTTAAAATGACCAAAATACTCCTAAATGCAAAAATGACCAAAATGCCCCTGAACGTGAAAATGACCAAAATGCCCCTATGTGACCCTAATAGCTAATTAAGAAATTGATTGAAGGATATAGGACGAAAACGGGTGTCTACAAGTGGGAGTCAAAATTGGATATGTATTTTGATTATCATCCTCATGCCGAGCCAAAGAAGGTGCAAATTGCTGCTCTTGAATTTACGGAGAATGCTTTCAATTGGTGGAATCAATTGGTGCAAACAAGAAGAAGAAACTTGGAAAGGCCTATCGATACTTGGTTAGGTCTAAAGAGTTTCATGAGAAAGAGGTTTGTTCCAAGCTTTTACACTAATGGTCTCTACCAAGAATTGCAATCTTTGAGGCAAGGAACTAGGAGTGTAGATGAATACTACTCCGAGATGATGTTGTTGATGTCTAGGGCCGAAATTGATGAAGCTCCACAAGCCACAATCGCAAGGTTTTTGGCGGGGTTGAATAGAGAAATTCAAGATATTGTGGAGATGCAACAACACTATGATGTTGAGGAATTACTTCAACATGCTTTGAAGGCCGAAAGTCAAGTAAAGAGGAATAGAAGAGCTTTACATCATCATCAAGCTCATGGAAAACTCCAATCAAGAAAGATGAGAAATCATCCAACAAGGAGAAGGAGTTGGCGCAAAAGGGAGCTACCCCTAAAATCGATTATAAGTCTTCATCGAGTTCATCTTTTAAGAATCATGTTAAGTGTTTCAAGTGTCAAGGCTTTGGACACTATGCTAAAGATTGTGTTAACAAGAAAGTGTTGTTCATGAATGAACAAGGAGAAATCGAAAGTGAAGATGAAGAGTTTACTCTAGGATCTAGTGGTGATGGAGATGATGAAGGAGATGCGTATGATGATAGTGATGATGGTGTCGGTTTTGCACTTAAGAGTGTGGTTGCTAGGAGGACCTTGAGTGCTTATGTAAAGGACGATGTGAACAATCAAAGAGAGAACCTGTTTCATACTAGGATGTATGCGAATGGGAAGCCTAGTAGTGTGATTATTGATGGTGGGAGTTGTACAAACATAGCTAGTGTATATTTGGTGAAGGAGATGCAATTACCCACTACAAAACACCCTAAACCCTATAACTTAGGTTGGATCAACGATAAGGAGGAAATTAGGGTTAACAAACAAGTTTTAGTTTCTCTTTGTTTGGGCAGGTACAAAGGAGATGTATTGTGCGATATCTTACCCATGCAAGCATGCCATGTACTACTTGGTCGACCATGGCAATATGACAACAAAGTCCAACATGATGGTGAGACGAACCAATATACTCTCATGTGTGGTAAGAAGCCCTTTACTTTTATTCCATTATCACCTCAAGAGGCTTTAAAGGATCAATTAAAATTGAAAGAGGAATTTACTAAGATGGAATCCGATTATAGGGTTAAAGAAAAGACTAAACATGCTAATTTATATGTGAATTGCGATTTAGTTGAAAAACATGCTAGTTCTAAGAAAGTTAATAAGGAGTGTATGTTAGCTACTGAGAGTGAGATTAAAGAAGCTTTGCATGAAAATTGTGTTTTGATCTTACTTTTGCTTAAAAATACACTTGTTGCTACTAACGATTTGGAAAGAGAGCTTCCAAGCAACATTGTTTCTCTTTTGAGTGATTATGTAGATGTGTTTCCGGAGGAGATTCCTAGTGGTTTACCGCCAATTAGGGGAATTGAGCATCAAATTGACTTCATTCCTGGAGCGCAAATACCTAATAAGCCAGCGTATAGGACAAACCCTGAAGAAACAAAGGAATTGGAGAAGCAAGTTGGAGAGCTACTTCAAAAGGGGTTTGTGCGTGAGAGCCTTTCTCCATGTGCCGTTCCTGTTTTGCTTGTTCCTAAGAAAGATCGGACTTGGAGAATGTGTGTTGATTGTAGGGCAATAAACAACATAACGGTAAAGTATCGTCACCCTATTCCTAGATTAGATGATATGCTAGATGAATTGCATGGTGCTTGTTTATTTTCTAAGATTGATCTTAAGAGTGGCTATCATCAAATTCGCATGAAAGAGGGTGATGAATGGAAAACTGCCTTTAAGACTAAATTACGGTTGTATGAATGGTTAGTTATGCCTTTTGGATTGACTAATGCACCTAGTACATTCATGCGATTAATGAATCATGTTTTAAGACCTTTTATTGGCAAGTTTGTTGTTGTTTAATTTGATGATATACTTGTGTATAGCCGAAACCTAGATGAGCATGTTAGGCATCTAAGATGTGTGTTAGATGTACTTAGGGTTGAGAAATTGTATGCTAACCTTAAGAAGTGCACCTTTTGCACAAACAAGCTTGTTTTTCTTGGTTTTGTGGTTTCATCGCAAGGTATAGAGGTTGATAAGGAAAAGATCAAGGCAATCAAAGATTGGCCAATACCCACCAACATTGGACAAGTGTGATCTTTTCATGGACTAGCCGGATTCTATAGGAGGTTTGTTAAGGACTTTAGCACCTTAGCTACCCCTATTACAAGTGTTATGAAGAAGAATGCACCATTCAAGTGGGGAAAAGAACAACAAGAAGCATTTGAGACCTTGAAGGAAAAACTAACTAATGCTCCTTTGCTTGTTTTACCTAACTTTAACAATACTTTTGAGATTGAATGTGATGCATCAGGGGTTGGAATTGGCGCTGTTTTGATGCAAGGTGGGAAGCCCGTCGCATACTTTAGTGAGAAATTGAATGGGGCTGCATTGAATTATCCAACCTATGACAAGGAGTTGTATGCTCTTGTGAGGGCGTTGCAAACTTGGCAACACTACCTATGGCCTAAGGAATTTGTGATTCATACGGATCATGAGAGTTTAAAGTATTTAAGAGGCCAACAAAAGTTGAACAAGAGACATGCTAAGTGGAGCGAATTCATTGAGTCTTTTCCTTATGTTGTACGATACAAACAAGGTAAGGAGAATGTTGTAGCTGATGCTTTATCAAGGAGGTATGTCTTACTTTCCATGCTTGATTTTAAGTTTCTTGGTTTTGAGTATATTAAGGAATTGTATGCTAGTGATGTTTATTTTGGTGAAATCTTTAAAGCATGTGAAAATTCTGGTTTTGGAAAGTATTATAAGCATGATGGATTTTTGTTTAAGGAATCTAGATTGTGTGTGCCTTCTTGTTCTTTGCGTATCTTGCTCATGAGGGAATCGCATGAATGGGGTTTAATGGGTCACTTTGGAGTTGATAGAACATATGATATATTGCATGAACACTTCTGTTGGCCTAAGATGCGACATGATGTAGGGAAGTATGTTGCTAGTTGCATTGTTTGTTTACAAGCTAAATCTACTTCTAAACCGCATGGATTGTATACTCCTTTGCCTATTCCTCATGAACCATGGACTCATATTAGCATGGACTTTGTGTTAGGATTACCTCGTTCTAAGAGAGGTAAAGATTCTATCTTTGTGGTTGTTAATAGGTTTTCTAAGATGGCTCACTTTATTGCATGTACTAAAACGGATGATGCCATTAATGTAGCTAATTTGTTCTTTAAGGAGATTGTTAGACTACATGGAATGCCTAGGATGATTGTAAGTGATAGAGATGCTAAGTTCTTAAGTCACTTTTGGAGAACTTTATGGGCTAAGTTAGGTACTAAGTTGTTATTTTCTACTACTTGTCATCCTCAAACCGATGGTCAAACCGAGGTAATTAATAGGACTTTGTCTACTTTGCTTAGGGCTTTGATTAAAAAGAACTTAAGAACTTGGGAGGATTGTCTACTTCATGTCGAATTTGCATATAATAGAAACATACATAACACCACTGGATATTCACCTTTTGAAACTGTGTATGGCTTTAATCCTTTAACCCCATTGGATTTGTTGAGTTTACCTTTGAGTGTGTAAGTCGACATGGATGGGCAAAGGAAGGCCGACTATGTTAAGAGAACTTCATGCTAGGGTTCGCGCACAAATTGAGAAGAAAACACAACACTACATGAAGAATGCTAACAAAGGGCGTAAGGAAGTCATCTTTGAACCCGTGGATTGGGTTTGGTTGCATCTAAGGAAGGAAAGGTTCCCTGAAAAGAGAAAGTCTAAGCTCTTACCTCGTGGAGATGGTCCATTCCAAGTCTTGGAGAGGATCAACAACAATGCATACAAGCTAGATCTTCCTAGTGAATATGGCAATGTAAGTGCTACTTTTAATGTTTCAGACTTATCCTTGTTTGATAGTGATGCAGATTTGAGGACAATTCCTTTTCAAGGGAGAGGAAAATGATGCGCCAAGGGCTTATCATGGCTTAGAAGAGCACAATGGAGCCATTGGAGATCTTGTCTTGGATAAACATGGAGATGTCTTTGAGATTCAAGAAGATGCCATGGAAGATCCCGGATTGAACACAAGCTTGGCGGAGCAAGGAGTTGAGGACCGGCCACCATCGCATGGAGCAACCGGCCATGACCGGCCAACGCATGGAGCATCGCATGGAGCAACGCATTGAGCAACCGGCCACAACCGGCCAACGCATGGGACATCGCACGGGCCATCCGGCCACAACCGGCCATTTGATCCCTTAGCTACCGCAAGGTCCAATGACTAGGGCTCGGGCTAAAAGGTTCAAGGAAGCTTTATTGGGCTTTGTTAGATCTCATCTTGGAGGTTTAGAGTCCATTGAAGACCAATTGGAGGGCATTGAAGTCGACATCACCAAGAATATTCCCATTAATTCCAAGGTGTTCACCTTACTTGAAATCGATGAGCATTAGTCTTAGCATTGTGTAATTCGGTCTCATGGACCTTTATTCTATCTTAGTTTAGCTATTTATTTAGTTTAGAAGACATTGGGTTGGGCCTTGTGTGATTAAGTCCAGTCCTTGCTTAATTATGTAATGTTATTTACTTTTCCTAGTAGGACAAGGAGTAGGCTATTTCCTTGATCCTTCCTTTTATGTATGCCGCCCCTTATAGGGGTTGGAGTAGGTTATGCGCCAACCCCTCCCCTATATAAGGGCTCTTTTATCTCTTGAAAACATAAGTTGAGTTGATTAATAAAGTTGAGGTTTTACACCCAAATTGATTATCTTAGCTTCATTGTTCTAGTTTGAGCAAACTTAGGGTTCTTCAATCTTGTAGAGTCCTAGCAAGCAATTAGGTTGTGATTGCTTAATTGTTTGTGAATCTTGTGATCTTGAGAGTTCAATTGCAGGTCTAATTGAGAGCTTAAGTCCGACGAAAGAGGAGGTATATCCTTGTGAAGGTCATCGACATACACATCTAGAAGTTGAAGAAGTTCAAGTCGACTTTGGTGGATATTCAAAGGGTAGATTTGAATCTAATACAACTAGATTCGTATCAATGGAGATGATGTGCATGGGTTGCAAGGAAGCATGGACAAGCTTGAAGAACATGGGGGATGCGCACAACTTGTTCCAAGCTCCAAGGAGATGCCAAAGATGCCATTTGATCCATTAAAGATGCCTTTAGGTCTGATGACTAGAGCAAGAGCTAAGAAGTTCAAAGATGCATTAACAAGCTTTGTTCGAACTCATCTTGAAGACTTGAAGACCATTTAAATTCAATTGAAGAGCTTTGATGAAGATAAGGGCAAGAATATCCCCATCGATTCCAAGCTTGTTACTTTACTTGCAATCGATGGATGATTTATGAGCATTGTGTAATTCGGCCATATTGGGCCTTAATTCTATCTTATATTAGCTATTTAATTAGTCTAGATGACATTGGGTTGGGCCTTGTTTGACTAAGTCCAATCCTTGTTTAATTAAGTTATGTTATTTACTTTTCCTAGTAGGACAAGGAGTAGGCTATTTCCTTGATCCTTCCTTTATGTGTAAACCGCCCTTACCCTTGCATTAATTGCATAGGTCAGTTAAGAGGGGGTATTGTGTCGACTTGATGACTAAATAAGGTCACCAATATCTCTTGTAAACACAAGTTAAGTTGGTTGATAAAAGTTGAGGTTTATTCACCCAATTGATTATCTTAACTTCATTGTTCTAGTTTGAGCATACTTAGGGTTCTTCAATCTTGTAGAGTCCTAGCAAACAATTAGGTAGTGATTACTTGGTTGTTTGTGAATCTTGTGATCTTAAGTTAACAATTGCAGGTCTAATTGAAGACTTAAGGACGACAAATGAAGAAGATTTGCCTTGTGAAGATCATCGACATGCACATCTAGGAGTTGAAGGAGTTCAAGTCGACTTTGATAGATTTTCAAGGATAGATTTGAATCTAAAACCACTGGATTCGTATCAATTGGTAATCAGAGCATAGGTTGTCATCTTCAATCGGTAAATCTATCCTTCTATTCATCATTCATCAAGTTTTTCATCCATCTTATTCATCTAGTTGAAAAATAATAAAAAAAAATCAGAAACTTTGAAAATTTATTGTGGATTCATCTTAACTCCGATTGACTTGAAATTTCAGATTTAGAGTCCTTATAACTAGTAGTTCAATCAAAAATATCAGAAAAATAGAAAAAAATAAAAAATTTGTTCGACCAGAAACTTGTAAATTTTGTTCTGGGTTCGTTTGAGGTCAGAAAACTTTGAAATTTGAGATTTAGTGTTCTTTTATTGTGATCTATCTGGGAAAAATATTGAAAAAAATCAACAAAATCTGTGGTGTTATTGATATTTTTCAGATTTAGGGTTCTTGATTTGGGAATTTAGGGATTAAGGTTTTTTTCTTGTGCAATTGATCAGACCAAAATTATGCATCTTTTTATGGTCATTTACCTATGCTTTTTGGGTATTTTATGCTTGATTATGCCTTACATTTGGTATATTTGTGTTCATAGGTGCTGAAGAGAAGAAAAGTGCAAAATCACCATTTTTGTACCTCTTTGGAGCCTTTTTGGATGATTATTTACACAAATATTTTCAAAGGACAATTTGGAAGAAGAATGGAGCCAATATGATCGTGATTGAAGAGCTTGAAGAGTGAATTTTATCATCATAAGATTGATTTTCAAGAGTTTGAAGCAAAGGAGCAAAGTTGAATTTCAAGGCAAGAAGACATGTCAAATGGCGTTGAAGCACTGGAGCACATGGGGAGCGAGGCAAACCAGGTGGGGCGCCAAGCTTGCCGCATGGGCGCCCAGCGCCAGTCGGGCATGCCACGCAACACCCATATAGGCACAGGCGACCTGGGGCCTGAGGCCAATGCCCTGGACGCACAAGCCATCCACATGGGCGCCCAGCGCGAGTCGGGGCAGCCATGCGCGCGCGCCAGACAACCATCATGCGTCACTTCTCCTTGAAGCTTCTCCATTAGTTTCCAGATTTGGCGACCTTTCTGTATTTTGGCCATAACTTTTGATCCAGAGCTCCGTTTGAGGCGAATGAGTAGCCATTGGAGCTAACTCCAAGATCTACAACTTTCGTGTGTCGGTCGAAGTACCAGTTTTGACGTTTTCATGGACGAAAAATGCCCCTGAAGTCAGCGGACAGAAACTGTCTTGGGACTGTTTTGCGGGATTGACCAATTTGAGCCCAAAATCCTATTTGGATTAGCTTGAAGACTTGGAGAGAAGCCCAGAACGTTTCTAGGGTTTGTTTAAGCCATCTAGAACTCTAAAATCTACCTTAGGCAGCCCCCTATATATACCCTCTTATCCTAGAACCCTAGCTACAACTTACAACACAACTTTTTCCTCTTCTTATTTTTACTTAGGTTATGCGGTTTGGGAGGAGGTAGCCGCCCCCTCCTTCTTCATCTCCTATTTTGTAAGTTTTCAATCTCTCATGGATTGGAGTTCCAATCCATGAGAGGTTAAACCTTTATACTTCTTTTCCTTAGGTATTTTTGATCAATAAATCTATGGTGAGACTTTTGTTTTTAATAATTTGATTTTTCCGTTTGAATATGTTTCTTATCCCTGTACTTCATCTTATGTGTTCATATTTTGATAGATTTGGGTGTACAACTTATCTTGATGATTATGAATGCTATTGTTAGATTCAAGTAGCTTGAGTCAAGCTAAAGTTGGTCCAAGTAAAACTTGTTAATTCTAGGAGTCCTAGGTTCAATGGGATATCAAACCTTGTTGAAATCCTTAGGCCGAGATGGAAATTGATGTAGGCAAGTTTGGTATTGATTTATCATGCATGTGGAAAAGTAAATCTTAATGCTTGTCCTATGATTCTTCACAGGGTGATGCTTGATTAGGAACAATAGGGATTAGTTTTAGCTAGAAGCAAGATTAATTCTCTTAGCATGTTGGAGGGACGAGTATTCCTCTCCTATACCAATTATTCAAATGGAGTTGTTTAAAATGTTAAGAGGATTACTTTGTTCCAACGAAAGTTGATGTCTACGTCTTAGGCTATATACCGATTTGGGATAATTTATGATTCTTAATTGATACAATTTAAGTCAAATTCATGTTTAGTGTCTATGATCCATGATTCACTTGATCAAAATAGTTGCCTAAAGGAGAAGAAGTGTGCTTTTATTCATTGTTTTTCTCAAATTCTTTTCTAGATCTTAAGTTTAGATTTCTTTAAATTGTTTTCTAGTTTTATTTAGCTATTTTGAAAAATCCTTAAAATCCCTTTTTGGTAAGCTTTTCTTTAGTATAATTTGCCTTTGATTTGCTCCTACCTTCTCTGTGGATTCGACCCCTACTTGCCCTAGCTAGTAGTTATTGGTTTGTGGGGATTTATTTTGTGGTTTGTTCAACGACCGATCACAATTTTGGCGCCGTTGCTGGGGAAGGAAAGAAGCACCAAAAGATTGAAGACAATCTATTACCTAAGAATTTCTTACCCTTATCTTTTTCTTTCTTGTTATTTTCTTTTCATTTTTAATTTTCGTTTTAGTGCTAAATTTTTCTTCCTAGTCTTTGTTTTCTAGTAATTAGAATTTCGAGACAATGGATCAAAAATCACTATGTTCTCTAAAGGAGGTCCTAACTTGTGAACAATTTCCTGATGAACATTGGACTACATATTGGGAACGATACAACAAGATATGTGAGAGTAACCCTAACCATTATTTATCTGAATTGCATTTAATTCAGAATTTCTACTATGGGTTATCTCACAAAGCTCGAGAGTATCTTCATTACGTAAGTGGAGGTATTTTGGATATTTTGGAACTCAAGAGCCCTGAAGATGCAAGAAGACTACTTAATGCCACGACAGAAAGTATCAACCAGTATCTTCAAAATGATATTCTACTTTGCGAACAGTTGCCAGATGAAGATGTGGACCAATTTTGGAATAGATTCTACTACGTATATCGTTGCTCACAAGACCATGAGATTGAAGAGCGTGAACTTGTTCATATATTCGAATCTTGTATGCAACCAAGCGAAAGGGAAAAGTGGGAGATTCTACCAAAGGAAACTTCCAAGACTGGGCAAGAAGAAAAGGAGGCATCGATCGAAGTTCCAATCATGAAGGAAATTGAAGAGGTGTCGAGCGCAACGATGGATAATTTGGAATCACAAGAGCTTAAGGTGCAAGACCACATTCAATTTTTCTCCAATAATGAAGATGATGCCCCATGCATGGCCTGCGTCCCTAGAACACCAAGGGAGACTCCTAAGATTTTGCACGAAGAACGAATATCACCCAAGGAAGACATAAAGATGGATATTCCTCCACCTTCTCCACCAAAGATTGCCAAGCACAAGGAAGAACCACCATACGATGAGCACTTTGGACATCCTAAAGAATTGAAGGATTTTGTTGATGACCAAGTTTTGGAGCCTGCAGATCCAAATTTGGAGGTCAACTGATCGGACAAAAATTATGCATCTTTTTATGGGCATTTTCCTATGCTTTTTGGGTATTTTATGCTTGATTATGCCTTTTATTTGGTATATTTGTGTATATAGGTGCTAAAGTGAAGAAAAGTGCAAAATCACCAATTTTGTACCTTTTTGGAGCCTTTTTGGATGATTATTTACACAAATATTTTCCAAGGACAATTTGGATGAAGAATGGAGCCAATATGATCGTGATTGAAGAGCTTGAAGAGTCAATTTTATCATCATAAGATTGATTTTCAAGAGTTTGAAGCAAAGGAGCAAAGTTGAGTTTCAAGACAAGAAGACATGTCAAGTGACGGACAAGCACCGGAGCACATGGGTCCTGAGACAAACCAGGTGGGGCGCCAGGCTTACCACATGGGCGCCCAGCACCAGTCGGGGGTGCTACCCAGGCAGCACATGGGCGCTGGCGACATGGGGCCTGAGGCCAACGCCCTGGGCGCACAAGCCATCCGCATGGGCGCCCAGGGGGAGTCGGGGCCAGCCATGCGCGCATGCCATGCGTCACTTCTCCTTGAAGCTTTTCCATTAGTTTCCAGATTTGGCGACCTTTCTGTATTTTGGCCATAACTTTTGATCCAGAGCTCTGTTTGAGACGTATGAGTAGGCGTTGGAAAGCTAACTCCAAGATCTACAACTTTAGTGTTTTGGTCGAAGCCCATTTCGAAGGGTTTCATGGACGAAAATGCCCCTGAAGTCAGCGGACAGAAACTGTCCTGGGCCTGTTTTGCGGGATTGATCCAATTGAGTCCAAAATCTTATTTGGATTAGCTTGAAGACTTGGAGAGCAGCCCAGCAGCACGTCCTTAGGGTTTGTTTAGCTCTAAATTAACCCTAAACCATCCTCTATAAATACCCTCTTAAGTCTAAAACCCTAGCTAACACCTAGAACAACTTACAACACAACTTACAGCCGCCTCCTCCTCTTTTCCTCTTAAGTTTGTAAGTTTTCAATCTCTCATGGATTGGAAACTCCAATCCATGAGAGGCTAAACCTTTATACTTCTTTTCCTTAGGTATTTTTGATCAATAATCTATGGTGAGACTTTTGTTCTTAATAATTTGATTTTTCCATTTGAATATGTTTCTTATCTCTGTACTTCATCTTATGTGTTTAAGTTTTGATGGATTTGGATGGCCACCTTGTCTTGATAATATGAATGCTATAGTTAGATTCAAGTAGCTTGAGTCAAGCTAAAGTTGGTCCAAGTAACAATTGTAATTCTAGGAGTCCTAGGTTCAATGGGATATCAAACCTTGTTGAAATCTTTAGGCCGAGATGGAAATTGATGTAGGCAAGTTTTGTATTGATTTATCATGCATGTGGATTAATAAAACCTAATGCTTGTTATATGAAGGGCTGAAACCATAGATTATAACATTAGAGGTTAATT